>QFEQ01000493.1:12427-142637 GCA_003316335.1 Hemileccinum impolitum
GTTGATCTGGAAGTTTTGACATCTCTAGCCCAATTAGTGTCTGAATAGGCTATTAACCCATTGTTTTCTCCTTTAGCTGAATATTTGATGCATAGTGATGAAGAATGAGACAGATATTTCACTATCTAAATCAACTTCTATAGATGTTCTTCTGTTGGATTGGCAGAGAACTGTGACATCTTGATAATAGCATAGGCTATATCAGGTCTAGTTCCAAGCATGGTATATAGAATAGAACTAATAACAGATTGGTATTTGGATCAAAGAGATGGATTCTCCTTTCCTTCATTTGGTCTCAGATTATATCTGGTTGGAAAAGGAACAGATATTTCCTTACAATTCTCTTAACTGAATCACTTGATAACTTTATCAGCATATTTGTTTTGATCAAGGATCAGAGTACGCTTTTTGCAATCTCTGGTGATGCGCATGCCAAGATACTCCTTGGCTTCACTTAGATCACGAGATTCCCATTTTGACATGAATTGTCTTTTATGAGAGAGGACCTGGTTTTTGTTTAATCCAATGAAAAGAGCATCATCAACATAAATAACAATAATGATAAGATCCTTGCCAATGAATTTAACATAAATTCCAGAATCAGAGGTACATCTCTTGAATCCAAATTTGACAAGGCTTTTGTGAAGCAGCTTATTCCATTGAAGGGCTGCTTGCTTTAGGCCATAGATGGCTTTCTTGAGGTGACAAACCTTTTGTTTCTGACCCTTTACCAGGCTGGAAAATGATGGAGATAGGGAGATATGTACTTAGCAGATCTAGAATGCTAAGTAGAAAGTTCAGCAAGAAAAATGTTGTATATGTTGCAATGGGGTCAGTCTCCATCTGAAGAGACAAGTTGGGAGAAAAAAAGTACACAAGCAAGGAATTGTAACACCTAAGTGTTCCCACTTAGGCTTATTCCTTTGTCTCTTCACATTTAAGGTACCATTGTATCTCAAAAGATACTAGTAATGTTGCTAGAACAGCTTCAATAGGATGATAGCCATTGGCTTGGGATTGTGTAATGCACCCATTGGATAAGCACTCCATCAGTAAATTCATGCCATACTTAATTTGTCTTATTCAGCTTGTCAAACAACATATCATGTATAACATTAGCATAACTGTTCCCTAATATTAAAAACATTGATTACAGTACATTTTAACACAACAGAGGCCTCAAAACAGGTTTTTGAATCAACTGAATGAGCTTTGAGATGTTGTGCTAGTCAGCTAAGCAAAAAAAGATGCATCAAGCCAATTCAAACAGTGTGAATTTACTGATGGCATTTGCCTTACTCAGTTAACAAGGTCTGTCTGCCAGTGAGTCTCAGTTTCAAAAATGATTATGCTATCATAAGTGACCTTTCCAGGCTTGCCTCAGGATCTTGTGCATTATTATCTTGTCCACTGTATAAATATACATTGGTGTCTGCCCCATGGCTGAGTTGGTTACAGCGTCCGACTGTTAACCAACTATCGGAAGGTCGTGAGTTCGAGCCTCACTGGGGCAGCTTTTTTGTTTGGACAACCCCTGTGTCACGATCATGCTCGAGTGAACAAAAGATGGTGTGATGTGCGCTTGCTGCAATGACAGATTATCACATCGACATTAATACCTACAATGATATGTATCGACTATACTTTTATATCTCACGGCAAATCCACGCCGCGAATTGTGGCTACTCTTGCTTCAACTTCGAGTATACGTTATCCCTAGCTCGTCGTCGTGGGTAATGTCTACGGAAACATCGTTTTGCTTTGAGCACTAGTACTGTATCCTGTATACCACTAATACCGTTGTTGAGACTGATACATGACGGTCTAGCGCTGTTTGACCGTGTATAAAAGAACACGAGGTAAAGTGATACATACAAGATAATGCACATGGTGAATGTGCTGTCCGCCCTCCATCGCTCCCAGGTAGACTCCAGTGGCGTGGCCAGCCAAGATGGCGTGAAGTTTACCCCGTATCCCCATCTTTCGCACCAGGATCTGGAGGGACCGGCGACGTCGATTGTGCAACGATCGTACTCAACGGGCGAAACATCACTTTCATCCGTTTGGGTGGGTCATCGCCCGATTTCATCGTGGCGGCTCGACCACCAGTTGGTTCGTCCCTTTTTTGAGTGCCGAGATCGGCGCGCTTGGGTTTGGTGGCGAGACGTTCAAGCATTTCGTCCTCATCATCATTTTCTCTTCGCCGCTTTTCCGACAACCGTACGGGGGTTAATTGGGATTTGGTGTTCGGCTTCGATGAAGCAGCGCTGCCTTTCTGGCGCAGAAGCGATTCCAGAATGCCGTCATCTTCGTGGCTCCGTCGTCGGGGGATAGAAGACGGTCGGGGAATTTGGCGATGTGCTAACCGGGGGCTCGGGGGTACATCCATAGATGGAGAAAGTGGTGTAGGTGAGCTTTCCTTGGAGAGAGTTTTCGATTGAATGATAGACGAGGATAATTCTGAAGTGGACGGGGGTCCGACTTCCTCGTCATCGTCGCCATAGTCGAGAAGTGATGGAAGGGCAGGAGTGCGAGGGAGGACAAGACCTTGTGGTCGTGGGAGTTTGGATGGAGCAATAGGAATGCGCCGTCTACGCTTCATCACGTTTGGTGGGGAACCGCCGCGACTTGCAAGGGCAGCCGAGCTGATGAATGGAGGTGCCATATCATCTTCGTCATCATCGCCGTTGAAGTACTCTTCCTCTTCTGCATCAATACTACGGTCGACGCGACGCGAATCAGTGGAACTTCTGCGGCGAGTTAGCAAGGATGCTCTATAGCTCGCTCTGGACTCTTACTTATCGTTCTTGGCTTCTTGAGGTAGGGGCTCAACATTGATTTCCCAACGACGAGTGAATGCGGAGAAGCGTGGACCACCCAATCTTGTTTCACTGAGCTTGCGGATGATGTGTCCGTGAGCTGTCATACAGTGGCAAATGAGGTCTTTTATGTTCTCCTGCGGACGTAGAATGAGTTTGGAAGTAAAATAGTGAAGAGATTGACTTTACCCGACGCATGTGCTCAAAGAATTCTTGACACGATGCACTTAGTAGGCTGTCCCGATGTGATTCCTGCAATGTGAGTTCTAGGATGGGCTTGAAGACATCAAGTTTCATCAGATGAGCGAGAAAGTTTTTGTTGTTGATCTTGAGGCATATTCGGAAGAATCGGAATGCAGCTATAATTAAAACAGAGTCGAGATATCAGATCCAGGAAGCTCCTTTGAGAACATTCACAAACCCAGCCGAAGGTGCTTATCTCGAGCGCCAAGTAATGTGGCCACGCGAACAGATATATTTGAAGAAAGCATGTAAAAATGGCTTCGAAAAGCATGTTGTTGGGCGAAATTGCAAAGTAAGTCGCATAAGTAAAGGAAAAGGTTAGTCTTCTCTCGCGAGAGCTTCAAAACAGGATCTAAAATGACTTCATTCATGTTCCAGATGATGAAAATGTATTTACGGACCTGTTTGCTTCCTGAAATCCGGTATCTCGTTGTATGGTCTGAACAGGAGCTCTAGGCAATTCTTGTAAAAATAGTCGAGAAACCTCTCGGTTCCCGGGTCGTCTTTTGGGCGTGCCAAAATCTTTGCACTAATCACCGCCTAAGTCAAGATGTCAGGGGGAAATTGGCGACTCTTGCAGGGCACGTACGGGTGTAGCACCAGGACCACCGATGTTCTGTGAAACATCTAGCAGGGCTTTCAACGCGTCACCAATCTGACACTGTACTGCCACATCCCGACTCTGGACCATGACTCGACACATTAGCTTCAGAAGTGTCTCTGCTCTGTCAGCTCCTAGCCGCCCAGCCTCTTTCTCCCTTTCAAGAGCAGTGGCTTGTTTGCATACATGCCCCCGGACGCCGTGCAGATCATGATCTAGCAAGATAGCCATGATCTCGCCTGCAGCACTAACCACATTCTTCGAGGTCTCTTCCTTTTCGGGTAACGAAAAGGCCCATTGGACAGCGAACAAAATCCCACGATCAACCAGGGTTCGAAAGAGTGACAATCGTGCAGGTAGTTGGACATTCTTTCCCATTGCGCAGAGTTGTTGGACGAGTGCAACGACCTCGCGACGGAATACAATATCGCTTTCGGTAAGGTTGCCTGTGGGGCCAAATGAAAAGTGCGTAGCTGTCCGTGCTCCGCGTCCATTTGGAACCATTTCATGCAGCTTCCTCCCTGGGGCGTTTGATCCCCCTTCCTCGTCCTCTTCATCCTCAGATCCTGTCCTGGGACCAGCAAGCACCTCCTCACCGACATACAGCCTGACTATGTCGTGGAGGAAAATAGGATCGTTTTGAATGTGGTTGATGATGTCAATTTGGTTAAAGATGATGCAAGAGTTTAAAACATTAAACGTCGAGTCGTCGAGCGCGCGCGCAAGTACAACATCCTTGAGGAACTGGAGGCGATAGGTGTGGTGGACCTTTTTTCGGATAAGATCGTCCCGGATTGGAATAGGTTGGTGGAAGTGTGTATTGACATGGAGAAATTCACGGTAGTTAGCTTTGTGTGCGGGAAACTCTGGATCATCTATCCCGCCAAGTCAAATTCAATGGATGTACGAGAAGAGCACAGCGTACACTCGAGCATCCCAACCACTCCGAAGAAGATGTCGTCTTCGAGAATATGCTCGTAAATACCATGATCGTTCATCATCACTGGAACAATTTTAGCAACGCTGAGGAAACAAAGTCTCATACTTACAAATAGTTTGCATGAGACTACATAGGGCGTGGAGGTTGTCTAGGCTTTCAAGATCCTCTGCCATGTTCAACACATCGATGAGGGCCTTAATGTAGTGCTGTCGCTCTTGTCAACACGCGGCTCGAAATATGTAGAATCGTAAAATACGGTACCTCGCGTTGTATATATTCGCATATCTTCTCCTTGACTGCTTGACCCCTTGAAAGGGTTTTGATCGCGCCCTCGATATCTTGAATGTTGCCGAGCTGAGGGGTGGGCAGATGGCCAGTGCGGAGAATATTGACAGTGGTTGCAGAGTGCTCGCCGCCTGGAGATGATGAGCCAATGCTCTGATCTTCTGGGTGAAACAGGGTGAGATACACATTAGTTAGAGATATAACAGGAAGAATGGCGTAAGGAATGAGCGAAGGGGTCAACCGTACTGACCTCCGGAATTCAAGTGACGTTGGACCTCTATAATAAAATTCCACACCTCAGCACATCCCTCAGCGTCCTGGAAGCTCAAGGCGTAGTCAGCTCCGTTGGGTTCCGTCCATACTATCAGGCTCTCTATAAGTTGTATGAGTGTGGGCCAACATGGGTTGCTCCACGCAAATGCATGGGTGCACACCTTGTTGCCGCTGGTACACGTCATTGGAACGGATGGCAGTCGAAAGGATGACTTTGTTGAAGTCCAGCTCAGAACGGGCGACTAGGTACGCCTGATTGGCATCGTCCAGCTGGCCAGCGCAGTATGCAGTGCCTTGATCAACCCATCGAGAACCAACGAGTTCGTAAACCTTTGAAGGTGACAAGTGTTGGTCAGAGGAGGCCCTGGATGAGGTCATGCAAGGGGCGAGGATGCAAATGAACAGGAGGAACGCGTAGGAATTACGAAAAGAGGGTTTTGCTAGGAAAGTTAGACACGTTGCGCGCATGGCGGGAATAGGATGGCAGAGCGGGGGGCCGACATGGCCTAATGCCACAAACGAGAGGGGAAGGAGAAACTCACCTTGACACGTTTTAGCTCTAATGCAGGTTCAGGCGACTGCTGCTGGGTGTCTTGCTGGGTGACGGCTGGGTCCACAGCCTCGACCATTGTGATGTGGTCATCCTTGACATGGTCACCAACATGGTCGATGTCGCCAAAGACATGGTCACGAGAACGTTGAAGTGTCATATGAGGAGGGTCGTCCAAGGCGGTGTCAGACTGCGCGAGACAGGCAAGCTCGAGCTCGAGAGCTGCCTGATGGTCGTGTGTGGGCAAGACGGTGTGGTGAGAGGGTGATAAGAGGTCATGGTCGAGGATGTCGGTGTCGGAGCCGTGGTGGGACGTAAGAGAAGACGATGGCGCAGCGTCCACGCCGTTCATGACAGCCTAGACGGCGCTTTCTCTGTAAATTTCTACCGCAAGATCCCACCTGCAGAATCCGCGCGAGCTGGTCCAGTCCAAAGTCGTGTCGTCCTTTGAGACACAAAACCCGTGAGAACATCAAAATTCCCCCCCTCCAGGCCCTCCCTGCGCGCCCTCGTCGCCATCCTCACAATACAAGACGCTGATCACATACTAGTCCGCGACCCGCTTGAATGAGCTCCCCGATGAACCTGCACCATATAGTACATAGTACCCGCCGTGCCCGTCGTGCCATGAGAATGGGACTTGTCTTTAATTACGTAATTACTTCAAAATACAAATTTAATTTTCGCCTTCTCTCTCTCGACTCGCCCTCCGCCCAAAAATGACGGCCAGGTCAACAACGATGCTCACTGTTGCCGGCATTGCAGTCGGCGGTCTCGTCGCCTACGCTGCGTACTTTGACTACAAGCGGAGAACCGATGCCACCTTCCGCAGACGACTCCGTATGCTCATTTTAGCTGTACCTGCACATTACTCACTCGGCCTCGTCTAGGCAAGGAGAAAAAGCGCGCAGAGCAGAGTCAGACGCCTTCGGAAGCATCAGCAAGCACTGGTGGCATCAATCCAGATGAGCTCATCAGCGCTTTGGAAAAAATCCGGAGCGAACAAGTCCCCACCGACCATGACGAGAGGCATCAATATTTTATGACCCAGGTTAACATGGGAGAGACGATGAGTGTTAAAGGCGCGTCCACCGGCCCGTCTTGGGACTTTCGCGATCACTTACCTGCCAACAGGTCCCGCCTTCTACGTCCCTGCTGCTCTATGTTTCTACCGCGCGATTCGGGTGTATCCTTCGCCTCTCGAGTTGATCATGGTCTATGAAAAGAGTCTTTCTCCGCCTGTATTCCAGGTCAGTTTCCGTCGCATGTTCTGTCCCTTTGTACACTAATCGCCTCCGCTGTAGCTTGTCATGCAGCTCGTCAACTTGGACGTGAGTTCACCTCCCTCGTCTGACGGCAAGGAACCGGCCTCCGCTCCTGACGAAGACGACGAATTGAGCCTCTCTGGCCCACCCTCGGAAGCGTCCTCGCAGGAGTGGGACAATGTCACAGACCCAGGCACCTAGACGCCTGCGCTGTGACTTGTGACTCATCTTACACACGACTTTGAACGTGCAAAGCACGCTGCTGTACGCTGTGTAGTCGCCATCATTCATGTATTCCCCTGACCTCTTCATCATCCCTATAATTTCTCCTTGCTTCTTATGCATTGTAGGTGCGATGATCTGATATGAATGCTTTTTTTTTTGCTTTCCGATGTCCCCGCTGGTGAATGCACTTAAACTATACTCAACTGCCCGAAACGACTTTCCCTGCAGGTCAAGACTCGTGCCGAAGGTATGCCTCACCAATGGAGAATTTTAGGCGTCTGAGCTAAACAATAACTAATAGGTTACTATAACCGCTTCCCCCGTAAAGAGATGAATGTCGCCATTCAAAATGTCGACGTTCTTCATGTGACCGGTGGGCAGTCCACCGGTGCGACCACGCGAAAGAAAGTCATGATTTGCACTAAGGATTTCGAACCAGGTGACCTTATCTACAAGGTGCGTAGCAGCCCCCGCTTATCAACGTTCAGTCTTGATGCGTTTCTCTTGTGAAACTACAGGAGGAAGCGATTTCGACCGCTCTCGACGTGGATCTTCAAGGAAAGGGAACTCACTGCAGTCACTGCTTGAGTTGTATCGAGAGAGGCACGGCTATCCGTCCCGACGCTGACCGTTTCAGTTCAGTTTATTGCTCGGAGGATTGTTATATTAGGGCCAAGTCCTACTCGCAAGGCATACTCTTCACGCTCGAACCACCCCTGCCCGAGCACTTAATCCCTGAAGCTGCCAACTTTTCCAGCGACGAGAGAGACCGTGCCCAGGCTGCGTTCGCCGAATACATCAAAACGAGTGGCAAAGCCGCGCCTGAGCTGATGGCGCGTCTCATTGCACGCCAAGTCTCCGTCGAGACAGCGCAAATGATGACTGCCGTAGGACACTCACCGTTGGCCAATGCCAATGTAGTGTTAACAGACGGTGGTGATTATACGTTCAACGATCATCTTGAGCGATTGCGCTACCTCGAAGTGGCTTCCTTTGACGAGGGTGGCAAATTGTTCAAAGTTGTACTACAGCTTGCGATCCCAGGACTGGAGCACCTCGCGACCGAGGAACGGCTCTCGGTTTATCTTGGCATGATGGCATACAACGCATTTGGTATCTGCTTTGGGGGCGGAAGGGATGATAAGGTGATTGTGTAGTCATCGATTGCAACGCACGCTCACAATGCGGTGTTTATGACTCGTACAGCCCATACCAACGGCGAGGCAGGTGGAGAAGACGCGAACACCATATGGTACCCAAAGGCAGGTTGGAGCTGGGTTCTATTTCCTATCGTCCTATGTAAGTATATCCACACATCTCATGCGCATGTGTGAAGAAAATGTCGACGTCGCACTCATTTTATACAGCTCACTCACTCGTGCGATCCATCCGCTCGGCCGTCCTTTAACGGTACATCCGAACTGCATCTCGTCGCCACTCGCGCTCTCAAGACAGGAGACCAGGTTACTGTTGCATATGTCGACGTCACTCAACACAATGATGAGAGCGTGCAAGATTGCCGTCGTCGAAGACGCACGGAACTAGCCCGGGGGTGGGGCTTCGCCTGCACATGCTCACGGTGTGCCTCAGAAGTAGGCCCTGGCGATGAGGCCGACAATCAATTCAAGGACAGGTCCAAAGTATCCGAGGTCGTGTCGAGGCTTGAGGGTGTATAGAAAATGCCTCAGAAGGCATCACGAGCACACGCTCGGGTTTAATGGGCCGTTTCAGATCTCCAATTCCGCCACTTAATCTACACATAGAGGTTATTCACGGGGGCTTATGTCTATCTTCCCTCGACTGTTACGCACATTCTGCACTTCGTACTTCAGTTTTCGCGTCTGTTTTGCCCGTGCATTCGATCAAGTTCCCATGGATTAATGCTCCATAGTAGTATGAGCTTGAACCTGGTATCGACTCACTGCTCACTTCTCGAGACGACATCGAAGGGCAGATAGACGTACGTTTGAAACGTTGAATGTCCAACCGTACCACTAGTTTACTAGAGGCGGTTTCCATCGCAACTACTTGATCGGATAAGTCCCAACTTCAGGCACACCCTCTGGCACTTGCCAGTGGTTAGTCTTGACGTCGTCGCATTCAAGTTGTTGCCGTGCCATGCAGGGCTCGAGCACCAGCACGCGGGCATCAACGTCAACAACGACTAGCTCAGACAAACCCGCAGATTATGTGTACTTTGAGCGCAGCTCTTCTGGTTTCTCTGATGATGCCATCCCCCGAGCCAAAACTGCGCAGCTGAAGCTCGAACACTTTTATAAGGTTGCTGTAGATGCTGCAATCGAACGAAACACTAGGTACGCATTCTTGACAGCGTCCGTCAACACAAGCACCGTGTTAATGTTGGACTTGCAAGGCGCGTTGAACTGGAGAGAAAGCTCCAGGCAGACGTCATGATGTCGGATGAGAGGAAGATCCGCCATCTGCAGCAGTTAGGAAAGAAAGAATCAACATTCCTTCGCCTTCGGAGAACACGTTTGGGTCTAGATGACTTTAGGACAGTCAAAGTAATCGGGAAAGGCGCGTTCGGTGAAGTCAGTCCAGCTTTCGTATCCTGTATGCCTGTCGCCTCGTTCTGACCCCGTGCGTAATATAGGTTCGCCTCGTTCAGAAACTTGACACTGGCAAGATCTATGCAATGAAAACCCTCAAAAAAGAGGAGATGCTGAAGAAAGATCAAGTACGTAGTGCTGTCCTTGAGTAAGCCAGTCATTGTTTGAGACATTACACGGCCGCATAGCTAGCTCATGTTCGCGCCGAGCGCGATGTCCTCGCGGAATCTAACTCTCCCTGGGTTGTGCAGCTCTTTTATTCTTTCCAGGACGCTCAGACCCTATACTTGATCATGGAGTTCCTTCCTGGCGGAGATCTCATGACCATGCTTATCAAGTATGACACTTTCTCGGAGGACGTCAGTCGTTTCTACATAGCAGAATGCACCCTCGCTATCGAGGCAGTCCATAAGTTAGGATTCATCCATAGGTGGAGAAACCTCGACACTCCTGGTCCAATTCGCTCATCTATGAATGATCTTCTACAGAGACATCAAGCCGGACAATGTACTGATAGATAAAGATGGGCACATCAAACTCTCTGACTTTGGTCTGTCAACGGGCTTCCATAAACAGCATGACTCCAGTTACTATCAGAGGTTATTGGATTCAAACAATCCTCAATCAGCCACTAGCGCGGCACGGAACAGCGTTACGGTGAACGCCATTCACTTGACTATGTCTAACAAGGATCAGATTGCGACCTGGAAAGCGAACCGGCGCAAGCTGGTAAGTAGCTTTTCACAGCTTTGCATTGGCACTGACGTGACAATTTACAGGCATACTCCACAGTTGGCACGCCAGACTACATCGCACCAGAAATATTCCAGCAAAAGGGATACGGAAATGAGTGCGACTGGTGGTCGCTTGGGGCAATCATGTTTGAGTGCCTGGTTGGGTATCCACCATTCTGTTCAGAATCGACACAAGAAACGTATCAAAAAATTATGCAATGGCAACATTACCTAGCATTCCCGGATGATGTTCACTTGAGCCGTGAAGCTGAGGACTTGATTCGCAGGTAAGAGGTGTGGACTAATTGTCCTGGGGTATCGTACTAACAATATGCTAGGCTTATGACTTCCCCAGATCGCCGGTTGAGCGCAGATCAAATTAAAAAACATCCCTTCTTTTATGGAGTTGATTGGGACTCCATTCGCCGTATCGATGCCCCCTTTATACCCAATCTACGTTCGATAACAGACACTTCTTACTTCCCTACAGACGAGATCGATCAAACTCCTGCAGAAGCGCCTGCTGCAACTGCGGGTGGTGCACAGAAAGATCTCGCTTTCCTCGGGTGCGTTGGCAGTTTTCGGAGGTCGGATCTAGCTAAGGCCGCTGCTCAGATACACCTTTAAGAGGTTTACTATTTCTTCTCAAGCTTTTTGAATTGTCGTCTGGTATGGTAGGACGCGAAGTGTTGTGCGATATACAGGGCCTGTGATGTTGCTTGCTGGAACAAGTCCTTACAACTTTCTTTTTTGTATTCTAGAATATCGAAATTCACGATAGGTACGGTCCAGGCGTGCCCGTAGAAGTCAACGTTGGAATTTAGTATACTAGAGTGAGGGCCAGACGTCGATCGACCTTGTACGCTTTCTCTCTAAATCTTCGAGGCGCGATGACTCAGCCTGCCAGTCAATTTTCTCACCTACGGGGAAATGAGTGACCTTGTAAACAAGGTAACTTGGAAGTTTCAAACGACTCCAAGCAGCGTGTCAGCCGCTAAGAGTCGTGTGCCACGCTGAGCGCGACGAAAAGACGCGTCGCCAGTGCCAACACATTCAACGTTCGCCAGATGCCACCAGCAGAAATCATCGACCTTACCGTATCTCCTCGACTGGAGATCATTGAGATCTCATCTGAACAGGAGAACACGTCTCCTGGTCACCAGAACCGCACACAAGAAAACAAGAAGTGGAAGAGGAAAAAAGGGAAAACACCCAACGGCCTCAGGTTCTCCAACGATAGTATCGGCGATTCCGCCCAGCCTTCGGGGGTTCACTCGCCGGAAATTGCAAACAAATCCAGCGAGCTCAACGAATTTATACCTTATTCTAACTTGAAATCTGCGTCAAAGAGTCTCCAGCAGATTGCTCCGTCTACCAACGACGAACCTGGCCTTTTTTTCTTTGATGGTGCAGCTGCTCCCATAGCTGCGGATGGTAGTCCATCTCCTTTGGAACCTCCGGAATCCAACGGAGACAGGAATATATTATTACTGCCATCTCATGTTATGATCTTCCATGACGATGGTCCCGCTCCCGCCCAGGTAATTCCACCCCCCAAGCCAAGTTCGGATGATGGGGAATATATAGAGTATCTTGACTATGAAGATCGCAAGGTCCGTTTCGTTATGTTCGTACTATCGTATGTGCTGCAAAATCTATTTCAGGCTCCTGGGTTGATCCGCTATTTCGAGGTCGAAGGAGAAGAATCCCATCATCTGAAGTCGTCAATATCCAAGTGCAAGAATTGTGGTGCAGAGGGTGATCATAAGACCTATGAGTGTCCCGTACAAATTGTAAGCTGTAGAGCGTCACATATGAATTCTCACTCACACGATTTCTCAGTGCCTGACTTGCGGTGCTCGTGATGAGCACTCTACACGAAGCTGTCCAATTAGCAAGACATGCTACACCTGCGGTATGAAAGGTCACATTAATAAAGTACGATGTCGCGTGTGTGTTGCGCCATTCCTTGTCATAACGTATTGTAGACGTGCCCCAATCGTTTTGTGGCTTATGCGGCGTCATCTGATTTTCATGGTGACTGTGATCGCTGTGGGTCCACGGAACATAACACGAACGTATGTTGTTGCCAATACACACGTCTGTACTTTCACTGATTCGCGTCGTTTTAGGAGTGCCCGACTCTCTGGCGCATATACCAATATGTAAACGACGAGGAACGCACTCTGATCATGCGGAGTCGAGAGCAAAGGAAACGACTTGGGATTGGCGAAGGAGGTGAAGGATACATTAGCGAAGAGATGTGGTGTTATAATTGCGCGAACACAGATCATCTAGGAGACGTGAGTGAATTCTATTACGCCATCGACTTATCTGAGGATCAGGTCACGTTAGGACTGCGATGAACTCCCGCATCCAGCGACCTTTCCTACGGAATGCTCTGCGTTTAGTTCCCACAACGTCATGTCAGGACCGTTCTATGACCCTGTTACCGAACCGGTTTCTACCAAACGTGGGCCGAGGAAGCGGGAGAGTAGTGTTGACGGGCCTCGTTTACCGGACGACTGGGGTGCAGGTGCCCTTGTGGACGTTGGGAAGCGAGGAAAAAACAAGGACAAAGAAAGGCTAGAGAAAAGATTTAGGGAGCAGGAAGAGGAAGGCGAGGATTGGTTCAATGATATTCGGAACGTGAAGAGAGGTATGGATCAGCAAGCATCACCGCCAGCACCGCGGGGGAGGACAATCAAGTTCGGGTCGTTTAAAGACGGAGGCCATGAGCTTTCCTCCCCGCCACCTTCATTGCCCACCAGCGGTAGTGGGCTGAGCTTGCTCGCACGGCTCGGCGATACTCCCGGAAGAAGAAATCGGGGAAAAGTTGATCGTGGTCGCGGCCGACATGAACCACCGCGTCAATCCGACAATTCCATTCATATTCGGGGAGCCGCAACCGAACAAAGATTGAGCCAGGAAAGTAGATATGCCAGTTCGCACAAAACTGATTGGCAGCGAGGCCGGGAATCCCAGGATCGATGGAACAGAGACAAGCCAGGAGGGTCGAGGCGGGGCCACGAGCCACGCTACAGAGGTGGCTACGAGAGATGACGATGTGAAGTGCTTGACGCAATGAATAACGGCCCCGGATTACTTGATAGTACCCAGCTCGAGACCGTGTATACTATTGTTCGTCGCGTACTCGAACACTACTACACGAATTGCCATGTTGAGCGCACTCGTTGCTTCCCCGACGCTTGACCTTGCCAGTAGCCGATTGCAGAATACATCCTCCAAGCTTGCATTTGGCACGACGACGACAGCCTCGGACACTTCCATCGGTTCCGTCGCCCGCGCTGCAATCTCCATCGAATATGCATCTCTCCGCCACGAACACCATTGCCCAACAGGCATATATGTCATGCCGTCCACAGAGAGCATGCTAATCTGGGACGCCGTTCTATTCGTGCATAAAGGCAAGTGATGCCAATCCAGACAGAGAGACCAAGCCCATGAACCCTCGTACGTTCTCCAGGCCACTACGCGGGTTCCATTCTCAAATTCATCATCACATTCCCCGAAAACTACCCTGAGCGACCTCCTACGGTGCGCTTCGTGACGGACGTATTCCATCCACTCGTTGCGAGTCAGACAGGGATGTTCAACTTGATGGCGCGATTTCGACCCTGGAGGTGATTGCTTGGCCGTCGACCGATACGGCACTAGACAACAAGCTAACTGTGTGCTGCCACTGCAGGCCGAAGGAACATCACGTTCACGACATTCTGTACTTTGTGAAGACTGCGTTCAAGGAATGTGCACTCGAGAAACTGAACGAGATAGATGTAGTGAACAGGGAGGCTTTCAAGTACGTGCCATCTGTGTGCTTTCCTACCATTTTTTCGGGGTCGGCTTACGTTTTATTAGGCTGTGAGTCCATCCTGCGCAAAGCTGGTTGTTCTCGCTGCACCCTCACCGCTGCCCATAGATATACGGAGAATATATCTTCATTTGCATCCCTCGCCAAGCAGTCCTCGCAATTGTCGCAGTCACCAAGCACGCTCTATGATGCTCCGGGTTCGAGGAAAGCTTATTCGTTTCGCTTCGCTCCGACAAGGCCTGAGCAAGTCGACGAGGTTCTCGAGATGCTGTCGGTTCAAACATCAACTGGGCGTATATTGTAATCTCGTCACGTAGTGTCTAATTTAGTACGGAGGATGACAATCGTAGCGCAAAGGAGTTCTTCAGGGCCCATCAACTAGATCTCACTTAGCCCCTTACAAGATGCTCCTGCAAGTATGTACGTTGTTTTGTTGCGGCCGCAAGACCCTATCGCATGCGAACAGGCGATCCGCCAAGCGTGACTTTCGCTTCGTACATTCCAGTGTGTATTACGGACCAGTGCAGAGACACCGCGTCAGTGGGTTAGATTACTGGCTATGTTGTAAATATAGATCTATGGTTTCTCTCCGCTCTAGAAATTCATGCCTGCGAGTTCAGCAAGAATGCATAATTCTGAGTGTGTCCTTCAAGGGTTCGTAGCCAGGATCATCGCTACTGCTGTTGTCATTGACACTCAACGGCGCGTCGTTCGAGTGGTGCAGCGTTTCAACATAGGGAGTGTCTGTGCCGGTGTCATCGTCCTGTTTTCAAGTCGTTGACATGATCGTTGGGTGAGTGAATAATATTTGCGTACCTCCTTGACCCTCCCAAAATGTTTGGAAAGCTTCTCGATCACCAAACTGTACGGTAAATGCTGAGTTAGTTTCCTGAAATCGTTGTGAGCTGCCCAGTGTTCGACAGTTCCCAGTGAGCCAGTTACCGTCGAGACTGAACGTTGAGAGAATGCCGGGCATCCAGAGTAGAGTCGAGTACATTGGATGAGTGAGCGCCCTCGCTCAAAGATAGCTTAATGGAATACTCCTTGTCAGAGTTGCCCCTGCCAAAATTCCTCTCATAAAGCTCGAACCTGTAACAAAAAATCAGTAAGTACCAGATATAAGGACTGAGCAACGGACGTGATATGTGACTGCGTTGTATGATCAACTTTACACCCATCAAGCTAGGAACTGAAGGTTACTCACGCAGTAATCCAGTTCCGGGATCCGTCTGTTGGCTATCGGCAATCCGGATAGTAAAACCAGATTGACCAACGTGTGGATATGGCTCTCCTTTGTGAAGTACAGGGTGACAGAACTTCCTCCGTTGTTACGGGCAGCTTCAAGGTCTTCAACCACCTTCCGAAGTAGAGGAAGCGAGGTCAGTACTCCTATTTCTTCCCTATATCCCGAGGAAAAATATATAGGGTATATCTCGAGAGCAACAAGGTGGGGAAACATACTTCTCATCGGGGTCAATGCCATACTCTTGGGGGGCGACCAGATCAAAAAGTGCCTTTGCACGGCCATACAGTTCATGGAGTTTGCGATCTTGCCTTTCATCCGGGCATGTACCTTGCCCAGCATGCTCGTCAAAAATGGCAAACAGGAATTGCCGATGGTGGAGAGCGCAATATTTAATGGTGTCGTAAAGTTCAGAAACCTATGTTAGGACATCGGAAATGAATAAACAGAATATGACATGGTCTCGTCTGTCTTACACGGGAGGGATCAAACTTTTTCTGTTCTACATCACAAAAGTCTTCAAACAACTTTTCCCAGCGTTCTCGGAAGAGCCATGGTTCATCGCCGCAACACCTGGATAGCGTTGATTCAGATTGAATCCAACGTATCGTCATGCACCTACCAACGCTCTTGAATCTTGTCAACATCCAATGTTTCAAAATTATTGCGCATGGTGGCCCGGAACGAGCTTAGGAGCTCGATTACTTCCTGGATCTCGAGATAAGGCAGGGTGTAGGTGTTTATGTTCAGGAATCACTTACTTTTACAACTTCGACTGGCTCCTTCTTCATACTCTTTGGCCATGTCAGTTCCGGCCGCTTCTCAGGCTCACCAGGCCTGAGCAGTATCTTGAGTCGCTTTTTGACATCATCCATGAGATCCTTTGCGGCATTTGAATCGTCTAAAAGATCCTTGCGGACGATGAGAGCAGGGGGTTCTCCATGCGAACTTGAGCCGTTCTTGTGTGGAGTTACATTATTCGAGTTGTCATCCAAAGAAGAACGAGAAGAGATCGAACTAGCAGAAGAAGAAGGGGGGTAATTTGACTGATTGTCAATCAATGCCGTCGCAAAAATTTCGGCCGAGGCGATAACGCGTCGCTCCGATGAGGTGTAGATCTAACATGTCAGGTTAGTGACACGCAAGTGTGTGAAATCCGTCGAATGGTGAGACTTACCGTAACATGCTTGAGTGCATCCTTATCTACACGCGGAAACATGAGCTGCCTGGACCGCGGAATGCTAGGGTGTAGGGTGATAACCTACTCATGATGGAAAGGTCTTTCTTCATATTCTCGCCGAGATCTCTGGATTGGTACCTCGCGGAATGCGTGAACTGCGGATTACAATCATAATGTGGATGGTTGATCGAGTGACAATTTACCTCACCGCCCCATTTGAATACCAATGTTAACTTGGTCAGTTTTCGCGGCTGACCGGCCTGGCGCTTTGAATATATGGGCTTGAGCTGCGTCTTCGTCCCAGGCAGGTCGATCTTACTGAAAAGGGCGTTATTCAGCTGCGTTAGCTTCGCGAGATCATCGCCGTCGGCACCAAGAGACTTGGCTTCCTCAATCGCTTTCGCAACGAGGTTTAATTGCTTTCTCTCGCGGAGGATAATCTCTTCCTTCTCGCCATTGAGGAGACGAACAAAGGGTTGCGTCCAAATATCACCGATCGGAAAATTGAATTTCAACTTTTGTTTTGGTGTGCGATCAGCGTGGCGGAAGACGGTCACGTTTGCTTTGAGGCACCAGCTCGCGGACTGGGAGAGGGCGCCTGCTGGTGGTAAAGGACGATCGATGGAGGAAGAAACATGTATGCAGAGAGAACTAAGGATCTCTGCTGCTTTGTCTGGACAGGGACTGTGTGGGTGTGTTTCTGGTACGTGATAGGAAAGTTGCTGACCGTAATAGGACTCGTTGCCCTTGACGAAACTCCATCCATTGACGTCGATTACCATGCTGGATTTACCGCCTTGGCATCTCAACATATCGAAGCCACAGACGTTTTGACCGAATGCTTGGCAGATCTTGGATGCATAGGATTTCTCGCGATCGCTGAGATGGGTGATAAAACTGGGGGAGATGAAATATGAGAGGGGATGGGGACGGGGATGGTGGATGGTGGGGGGCATACCGTATTTCCTTTCCTTCGGTGTTGCGGCGGACGAGGCCGTCTACGACGGGAGACTTGCGGGTCTCTGCATGAAAATAGTCTGTGCCGACGGTGTAGACTTTGATGTCCTCTGAGTTGTCGACGTCGATGAATTCTTCGTATATGTAAGAACCGTCTGTTCGAGGATAGACAAGGTTTGGGTCGAGGTCGCTGGACTTGTTTCCGACCTAGGATGGAGATGAGGGAAGGTGGGTAGAGGGTGGGAAGGAGAGAACCTTTCTGAACAAGCGGCGGCCGCCACCGCCACGGAAGTAGATGTACACATTATGGTCCTCACCGCTGACAGGTTTCTCGACAAAGGGTTTCTCCAGTACATTGCCATCGATGATGATGGCGTCAGTGTCATCACGCATGGTCACCTCTGGGGTGACACGGAAGTCGCCGAGCTGGATGCCGAGTTTGTCGATCATGAGCTGTTTGAGGTCGGGGTCGAGACGTGGGCCGCCATCCCGAGAGACTTCGAGACGTCTCGGGGTGGGGACGTGGAGATGGTCCAAGACGGCGCCGACGAGACGACGGTCCCAGAGGAGGGCCTGGGGGGGGAGATCGTTTATGCAAAAGGGGTTGCGAAGCTTTACGTAAGAGATGGCCTTGTCGAGGGGGAAATCCGTGGAAAAGAAGGAGATGAGGACGTCGCAACGAGGCCAGTTATCGACGTCTGGGAATGGAGGGTGAGAAAGAGGGGATGTGATGAGAACGGAACATGCCCTCATCCAGAATAACCTTGTCACCAAACACTCTGACTTCGATTGCGCCGCGGGACCACTCGACGAGGCGTGTGAGGATCTCACGCATGGGCTTTGAGCGGGCCTTGATGTCCATGGTACATATGCCGAGGACGACTGGTGGACGGAGGGTTTCATGTGCGGGGAGAAGGTCAGAGGTGATGGAAGAGCGGGAGGAAGAGCGGGTAATAACGGATGCGGAGCGGGGGGAAGACTGGTCAAGGAAGCGCGACTGTCGTTGCATCGAGACAAGGACGATTGCCTTTTCAGGAAGTGAGGCATTTGTGCTCCATGCATGAGGCATTTTTTGGACGGTCGCTTTTATATCATCATCGTCCTTATGCACGCTTATCGTCCTCCTCATGGATACCCTCACTCTCTTCCTAGCAAACCTCCACTGCACCAGGTATTCCCTTTCTCCTCCTCCTCCTCCCCAGTCGCTCACCCCTATCCAGCTGTGTGCACACCATCAACCGCGCCCTCTTTGCTCTCTGCCCCGCACCCATCTCGGTCGATGTCTCCATCGTATACCAGTCCGTCTCTCTCCGTCTCCCCCCAGACCTCCCCCTCCCCTGCATCCACGCCGCCCTCGACGACGCCGGGTTCGACATCCTCAACGACTCTCATTCCTCTCCTTCCCTCCCCTGCAAGCGCTCCAAGCATATCCAGCAATGCTCTCTCTGCCGGAACTCACTCTCCGACAACGGCCCCGTTCCAACTCAGCCCTCTCCCTCATCCGAGCTTGTCCCCGACGACAGTCCGCACCAGATCACGCTCTCCGTCGGCGGCATGACCTGCTCTTCCTGCGTCGTTACCATCACAAACATGCTATCCCGTCTCCCCGGCATCTCCGACGTCGCCGTCAGTCTCCTCAGCAATTCGGCCACCTTCCATGTCCAGAACAAGTCCTTCGTCTCCTCCGCTATCAGCACAATCGACGATTGCGGCTTCGAGGTAGAGCTCATAAGTGCAGAACCTATTCATTTTGCGGCCAACCCCCTCGCCCGTCTCCGCACTATCTCTCTCCGTGTGGATGGTATGTACTGCCGGTATGTCCATCTCAATGCTCTGCGCGCCGTCCCACACGTTTCCACCAGGCATTGTCCCAGAAAAGTCATGGACGCACTACATGACCTCTGCCCCAGAATAACCGTGACAAAGCCATGCACCGATCACACCGATCCTCTTATCGAGTTATCATATGAACCTGCCCCCCCATATCTCACCATCCGCACCATCATCTCTCGCATCATCTCCGCAGATCCCGCATTTACTGCCTCTCCGTATCATCCTCCCACAGTCGAGCAGCGCACTCGTACCATGCAGCTCCGTGAACAAACAACCTTCCTCAACCGTCTTCTCTTCACCTTCGTCATCGCCATCCCTGCATTCATCATTGGTGTCGTCTACATGAGCCTTGTCCCCTCAGGAAATGCCTCGAAACGCTATCTCATGCAGCCCATGTGGAATGGAAATGCCTCGCGGATACAGTGGTCCATGTTCTTCTTGGCAACACCGGTCATGTTTTATAGCGCAGAGCTCTTTCATCGTCGCAGCATCAAGGAGATAACAGCCACGTGGCGAAAAGGAAGCCCAACGCCAATCATCACCCGGTTTTCCAGATTTGGTAGTATGAACCTCCTTGTAAGATCGCCTTTCTCCCCTAGACCTCCTCTCTCATTCTTTCTCTCAGGTCTCCACTGGCGTGTCCGTGGCATATTTCGCCTCTGTTGCACTCTTGGCCCTCGCGGCGTCTCAACCACCCGCCTCCAACGAAATAGGTGACTCTACCACATACTTTGATTCCGTCGTCTTCCTCACCTTGTTCTTGTTGTGCGGTGAGTGGGAACCTTTTCTTTTTGGCCAGGCTGACTTTAATCTACTCTAGGCCGCTACCTCGAAGCGTACAGCAAAGCACGAACTGCCGACGCTATCACAGCGTTGAGTTCCCTTCGCCCGGCAAAGGCTCTTCTCGTGACTCCCTGTGATACATCTGATGCAGTCCCTTATTCGTCCAACGTAGCCCTCGAAAAGGTTGACCCTTCTTCTGACGATGGAAATTCTGCCATCTTCCCTGGGCTTAAAGCCGAGAAAGTATCTATTGATCTTCTCGAAGTTGGAGACATAGTTCGTGTCTTAAACGGAGCAACTCCACCCTCTGATGGTACTATTCTTTCTCGTACCGAGACCTCGTTCGACGAGAGCTCCCTCACTGGTGAGGCGAGACTTATCAAAAAGAAGGTTGGAGATCGAGTCTTCCTCGGTACGATCAACAAGGCAAAGGCCGTCGACATCAGAGTAGACACCCTTGGAGGTGTGACTATGTGGGTATTGTCTAATGCTTCCGGCCACTCCCTGATAATTTCCGCAGGCTAGATCACATCGTCCGCATTGTTCGCGAAGGACAGGCTCGTCGCGCCCCAATCGAGCGGATCGCTGACATGATCACAAGCGTGTTCGTTCCGATCGTTACCCTGCTCGCTATCATCACTTGGGTTGTCTGGCTTGCTCTCGGATTAGGAGGCGGGATCCCTCGCGATTATCTCGACATCCCAGTCGGGGGATGGAGTGTGTACCGTCCATTTTATCCCTCCTTATTCTTTCTGTTAACTTGATCTACGCTAGTCGTGTGGTCGCTTGAGTTTGCGATCGCAGTGTTCGTGGTCGCCTGCCCCTGTGGTATCGGTCTCGCAGCTCCAACTGCCCTCTTGGTTGGCTCTGGTCTCGCAGCCAAATACGGCATCCTCGCACGCGGCGGAGGCGAAGCATTTCAAGAGATGGCACAAGTCGACGTTGTTGTATTCGATAAGACTGGAACCCTGACTGAAGGGGGACAACCTCAGGTTTCCGACTTTGAGGTGATTCCTGGGTCAGCATGGACATTCCAGACCATTCTTGGAATTGCTGCGGAGCTCGAGTCTGCATCATCACACCCACTAGGCACCGCTATCAAACAATATGCAATGAAGCATGGGGCAGTCCAGCTGAATGCGATCGGTTTCGACGAGGTTGCCGGGCGTGGTGTGAAAGCCCACTTTGATGCATTGGATTGCACAGCTCTCATTGGGAATGAGGCCTGGATGTGGCAACACGAGACCATTCCAAACAGTCACACAGCTGCTATGTTGAGCAAGTGGACAGCCGAGGCCAAGAGTATCGTCCTTCTCGCGATCAGTGATAGCAGCGCCAAGATCTTCTCTATCGTGGCCATCTTTTCCATAACAGACACTCTCAGGCCAGAGGCTCCCAGTGTTATTCGATTTTTCCACGAAAAAGGCATCGGAACTTGGATAATCTCTGGCGACAATGAGGTGACAACAAAGGCTGTCGCAAAAATGGTTGGCGTCCCAGAGATGAATGTCTTGGCAGGAGTGCTTCCCCACCAGAAGGCAGAAAAAATTGAATGGTTGCAGGTGAATGGTGTCAAGCGTCCCGGCTCGAGGTGGCAAAGACTTTTTGGAAAGAGAAAGGCGGGCGAGCGATGCATCGTGGCGATGGTCGGGGACGGTATCAATGACGCACCTGTGTGTCGTTTTATTCGTTACCCACTCCTCTCGATATACTAACGGATGTAAGAGGCCCTCGTTGCGAGCGACATTGGAATTGCCATTGGATCCGGCAGCGATGTTGCTATCTCCAGCGCGTCGTTTATCCTCGTATCTTCGAACCTCAAGAGCCTTCTCACGTTGTGCGATCTATCGCAAAAAGTCTTCAACCGTGTCAAGCAAAATTTTGTGGGCACCCTGGTGTCTACCCTTCAGTACAATGATGGCTAACTTGTTGTCGCAGGTTTGGGCGTTCATGTACAACATTATTGCGGTACCCGTTGCTGCGGGGGTGATCTATCCTGCTGGTCATGCTCGCCTTGCTCCCGTATGGGCGTCACTGGCGATGGCTTTATCGTGAGTCTCATACAGCTGTTGGGATTCAAAGTACTAACCTTGTTGGATCCAGATCCGTTTCCGTCGTCTCTTCTTCTTTGTTACTCAAGTTATATAGAGAACCCAAAGTATGATTCCCGACCTGCACAGACTCGTAGAGGCTACTTGCAAGATCATGATATTGTTTCCAAGTGTGCATTTTCATATGTAGTTGTATTGATACACCCACTTATCTCTTGCTACATGCCGGCTGGACCAGCGTTACAGGAGATCAAGATGATTTCTGTTGCTGCAGTAATTGATGTTCCTTTTTCGTGCGATAAAAGTCTGAGAAAGACAGTCGGATGCCCAAGAACCGGCAATCAAGATCAGGGTGGGATTGAAGCGCATGAACGATGGATTGTGCAGATTCACTAAAGGATGTGCCGCACTCCCTCACGAGCGTGCGTATCTTCGAAAGAGATTGAGGGCCAATACGATCCGGCGCTGGGGTGGTGTAAATTCCCTGACATGGCATGTAGCGAAAGAGTATGGGATGATTGGGAGGAAACATACTCTATCCACGTCCTTCGCTTGGTCTCGTTTCGCCGACTCTGACAAGCAGTAATGGTAAAAGTTTTCCTGTCGACATAGTTGTTACAAGCGATCGAAATTTATAGGGGTCGAGACGCACGGTAGCCTCACGGAATTGCAGAATTGTCTGAAAGACATCTCGGACTTGGGTAAAGAGGTTCTCCTAAAAAGCAACGAATGAGTACGTTCACGATTCGAGGGAAATGAACCCAAACCTCCTTTCCAGCCTTTGGGGAAAGTAAGAAGACCTTCTTGACCATCCTGTCGAGGTACGACCGATGTGCATCAATCATGGCATCGAGATCACCTTCACGTCTTTGGAAGAACTCGGTCAAGATCTTCCACGAGCAGGCGATCACCTCCAATTGGCAGTAAGCCTGCATCTGGCGTATGAAGTGTATCATTTCAGCCATGGCGATGCGAATGTTGTGCCAATCGTGTTCGAGATCTAAACCATCTGTTGTGAGTAGGAAGAACTATGGTGATGCAAACTTACCAGGTAACCTTAGGAATGTCCGTGATGCACCCGCAATTTTCATCCAACCTTGGCTCAACGTGCTCTCCATCCTCTTCATCTTCCACAGGTGATTGAACAGCTTTAAATACTTGATCATCGAATCGGGGTCGAGTATCGTATCAATTGGGGCATCAACCTTGTATTCAAGGGTGAAAACATCCCAGCCGATTTCGCCGTGAGAGTACTCAAGCATGCGCGCGTCAAGTCTGCGGAGGACGTCAGGGGGGTCGTTTTGCGCATTGGAGGTGCGGACGGCTGTTTCAAGTGTCGCCGTGAGATTATGTCGATAGAGGGTGTTTGCGGGACGAGTAAGGCTTGGGCTATAGAAAGGATTAATGGCTAGACATCAGTCGCAAGGTCAACTTGCCATAAAGCCTCCATGAGTTGTTCTGCAAAGTCACCATAGCCGAGGAGTAGATAGTGTTTTAAAGCATAAAGGTGATCCATCAGTTTGAACTTTTCGATGAACACCTCGAAGAGCCGCTGACTGGCTGTCGAGTAGGCGGAATCTATGGATCGCTCGAGCCCTGCGATATCGCTGTACTTGAGGGCTGTTGAAGGTGAGAGATGCAGTCCGGTTGAATGAGGGCGGAGAGTGACTCACTCCCACCGGTATTGCTCATCTTTTCTCGGGTGGCGACCCAGTCCGTGTCGTGGCAACTGTATCGGATAAAGTTCAGGCTCTTTCCAGTAGAGAAGATCTACAGAAAGGTCCCTCTTTTATTTGATGCGCTATTGGACGGGTGCGCCGCTTACCTTTTTCCCAAAGGCTTCACCGACAAACATGGGTAGCATATCCTTTCTGAAACGGTACTTTGCCTCCCAGAGGCGAAGACCGCTCTCGCGCTCGGCGGACATGTCCTCCGCGTCACCTGAGAGTGCGCCAAACACGCCATCTCCGCTGCCTGTGAGTAATGAAGGGTGTAAAAGGTACTGTACATGGGCAAGGTTAGGGTCGACGGAAACAAAGAACTCGTTGTAGGGATCGTAAAGTTCGCCTGAAAACAACCATTTGTGCAAGGTGGAGAAGAAGGGTTTTGATACCTATGCGCAGGTGAGGCAATTTTTGCTGATGAAGGACGGGGAAATGAACCTCTTCAAGTAGTTGGTCTGTGAATTTACGAACAAAAGGGTCGCCGTTGTCGGTGTAACTGTGGATGAGGTTAACCAAAGCGCCACCCTGGGCGTCTGGTAGGTATAGATGAAGGAGTGTAGGGGGTGATAAGGAAAGGAAGTACCTCTGGCACCCTCGACGCAGACACTCATCATGCGCATTCTAAGCCTCCAGTCGTTGAGCCAGACATCCAGACGCTTTAGAGTGAGGGCGGACTCTTTGTGGCTTGTGTCGTTGTCGGTATCTGGGTATTGTGGAGAAGGGAGTGACATCTGGGACTCGAGGATGGCGACTAGACGGTAGTATTCCGTGAGTTGCGCCTGGAGGTGATGGCATAGACTCTGTTCGATCATGCCGACGGCGGAATGGCGCTGGCGGTCTTTGACGAAGGAGTCGACTCTATAATAGAGATGGCCAACTTCTGCGAGTCTGTGTATGAGAGACTTTACGGGGGGAGGGATGGTGTATCTCTGTGGACGGGTGAGAGGGAAAAAAGGGAGTGAGAGAAGGGAGTACCATGTCGTCTAGGAAGACGAGTTTGTTGAGGTCGTCTCTGTCGGAAAAGGCGAGGTGGATGTATTTTCCGGATATGCCTTGGAGGAGATAGAGGGCATCACGCAAGAGGAGATGCTCGGGAAGGTGTGGGCGAGCTTGTTGGGTGAGTGAGTGGGCGGGACGAGGAGAGGGAAGATGTACCTGTTCTGACGCGGTGGTCGCGGAGGATGACTGCCTTTGGCTTTTGCTTTGGAGTGCGGGAGGGTGGATCAAGAGGGCTCTGTGTGACGGTGGGTGGCCTTGCGGGGGGAGGATGGAGGGCGGGGAGGAAGGGGGTGGAGCGAGGGGGCGGGGAGGAGGCGAGGGCGTAAAGGAAGAGGAGAGTTTCGTGTTTGCGGGAGAGGACGGGCTGTGGAGGGGTGAGTGGGGAAGGAAGGACCTGGTCGAGCAAGCGAGAGAGGAGGTTTGTGAAGCGGAGCGAGGCTGTGCTCGGTGTGGGGTGCTGGAGGACTGCCAGGGAACATGTCAGCGGTGCGCGGGTGGGGACGTGCTCGCTCACGGTGTCGCCTGATGAGGCTGGTAAGCTGGGCGGTGTCGGTCTCGTACGCGTGTCCGATATGGCTGTCGGATGGTCACTGGCTGGCGCGGTGAGTGCGACGGAGAGACCGACCTGGCGAGGATGTCGGCTGCGTGGGCTGCGAGCGCGTCCCGCGTCTGCTGCGAGCCGCGCACGATCCCCGCGACGAGTCCGTCCAGCGACGACGACGACGACATTGTCCAAATCAGTCACGTGTATTCTCTCCATCTCCCCATCATCATCATGGACCCATCCGGGCGTCCGTTCGCGTATCAGACACGTCTCCTCGAGCGCCCCTCCTCCTCCTCCTCCTCCTCCTCCAAGTCCCAGCGCTGGACGCCCTCTCACCGCATCGCACCCAGCCTCGACGCCGTCAGAGGAAAGTGGGAGGAGCGCGCCCGCGCCGAGGACACCGATACCTATACCAAGCGTCATACCCTCCCCCCCCACATCCTCGCCTCCCCCTTCTCCCCAAACACCACCGGCGTCTCCCTCGAGAACCCCGATTCCCCCTCCCCCTCTTCATCTGCACCAATTTCTTCTCATGATTCCCCTTCCCCCCGTTCACGCCGCTCGAATACCCTCGACAGCGCCACCGTCAACTATGCCGCCGCTCGTCACGCGTTAAACAGAGTCGCAGATTCCCCTCCCGTCCCCTCATCCCCCACTTCAAAACCCTTGTTCACCCCCAATGCTTCCGCCTCCGCTCTTCGTCGCCGCCCTACCTCGGTCTACGCCCTGCCACAACATACCCTTCCAACTCCACCAGACGTGCTCCCACTTCGCCCTTCCCCCACCCCCGATCCCACCGACTCCACCCCCACTTCCCCCGATCGTCCTTCATCCCGCACCTCTTGTTCTCCCTCTCCCTCCCCCTCTCCATATTCCGTAATATCCCCCGCTCCTTATAAAAGTTCCTACATGGCCAACAAAAGGGCTTCCACCTACGGTCAGATCGGCGCCCGCAGGCTTGGCCGCCATCTTCCACGCATAGCCAGCGGCGACGGCGATGACGCCCCACTCCACGACGACCACCCATCTCCCCCAGTGGGCCACACCACACCACAAAGGGAAATACCCCTCTTCCATCCTCGTGCCTACAACGAACTTCCCTCTTCCCCCCTCCCCCACGAGCGAGCTGCTCCCGGTCTCACCGATCCCGATGACGTCGCCGGCGTCCCTGGTCGTCTTCGTTTGTCCAGAGACATGGCTCCAAAAGCCGCTCATACTTCCCCCTTACCCTCCTCCCGTTTGACAAGAGGTCTCTGGGCAGATACACAAAGACATTTACTCCAGGCCTACGAATATTTATGTCATGTCGGCGAGGCCCAGCAGTGGATCGAGGGTTGTCTCGGCGAAGAGCTTGGATTCGGTGTCGTGGAAATGGAACATGGACTAAGGAACGGTGTTGTCCTCGCCAAGCTAGTTAGAGCATTCCAAGGCGATCACGTTGTCCGTCGCATCTACGAGGCAAGATCGTGTTTCCCGACTCCCCAACTCTCGTGCTAATTTGTCTCCCAGTCAAAGTCGTCCAAGCTAGACTTTCGACATTCCGACAATATCAACTATTTCTTTGTTTTTGTTCGACAAGTTGGTCTTCCCGAAGTAAACCCTTCCCTTGTTCACCCTTGACCTTCTCGATCATTTACGACTCTGTAGTGCTTTATCTTTGAACTCACAGACTTGTACGAAAAGAAAAATATCCCCAAAGTCATCTATTGCATTCACGCCCTCAGGTGTGCTACGAGCATTGCTTGGTCGTCGAAGGACAGCTGATGTCGTGTAGTCATCTCCTTGCCAGGCGAGGCCTAGCACAGCGTATAGGAAACTTGCTTGGTCAATTGCAATTCTCTGATGATCAGCTGCAAAAGACGCAGAAAGGGCTCAACGATGCTGGCGTTCCAATGCCGAACTTTGGCAATGTCGGTCGAGAACTCGCCAGGGAAATTAACGAGGACCCTGAAGTCGAAATAGAGACAGAGGATGAGCGTGAGCGTTAGTATACCGCTCTGTTTTCTCACCTCACCATGGTGTACATCCTAGGGCGAGACCGCTTACTTTTAGAGACGGAGGATTCCATTCGCGCTATGCAGTGTTTGGCACGTGGATTCCTAGTTCGAAAAGCCCATACAAGCCAATATGCCCGCCTCCGTTTTGCAGAACGATATGTGCCAAAGATTCAAGCTATATGTTGCGGTGCCATCGCGCGGCGTCATGTCTCTAGTATTCGCAGAGGTATCGTCAATCTCACCCCATGGGCAGTTCGCCTTCAAACTGCCTCTCGCATGGTCCTGAAGCGTTGGATATGGCTTGCCTACCTCGAGCGCATTCGGGCGTCCGTCAAGTATGTTGTCAAAACACAGGCACAGATCCGTGGCGTGCTCCAGCGGCGAAGATTTGCTCAACTCAAATCAGCACTGCAGAGCAGTCGGGTGCTCTTTGTGAAACTTCAATCTTCTGCGCGGGCAAAGATTGCGAGACAAACGGTCATCGAAGTATCCAAGACGTTCGCCAAAATCGAAATCTCAACGTCTGTTGTGTCCGTGCAAGCAGCTGCACGTGGATTCTTGAAGAGGGCTGGCATATCTGAACAATTGAGGAAGCTTGATGTTGCAGTGGACAGCATCGTTGGGTTACAGGCCCAGTGCCAAGGTGTACTCGTGCGTAGACAGATCCGAACGCAGCTTGCGAAACTAGACGACGTGTCCTCCACTGTCATTCGAATTCAAGCCGCAACCCGGACGTATATCGCTCGCAAACGCCTACTCAACCTCATCCGTGGTCTCCGTCGAGCAACCCCAATGCTGATAGGTCTCCAAACCCGCGCCCGCGCCAGTCTTGCCCGTCAGCAACACCAGAACCTCAACAAGGCTCTTTCCGAGATTAAGGTTGTCAATTCCGTGGGGGGTTTTCAGGCGTTCGCCCGTGCCGCACTCACTCGTAACAGGCACCGAGAGCAACAGAAGAAACTTGAGTTCGTGGCACCCGATGTGACAAGTTTGCAGGCCGTTGCAAGAGGTTATTTGGCACGCAGGGACTACGCCGCGTGGCACGATCATCTGTGGTACAGTCAGCCTGTCGCGACGACGCTACAGGCTCTACTATGTGGTGTTCTCCAGCGGCGCAAGTTCCATGCAAAGATTCAGTACTATCGCGAGAATCTGCACAAAGTCATCAAGATACAATCTCTTTTCCGTGCAAAGGAAACACGCGAACAGTATCGTCAGCTTACTTTGGGCAAGAACGTCACGGTTGGCACAATCAAGAACTTTGTCCATCTTCTTGATGATTCAGAGGCTGACTTCCAAGATGAGATCAAGGTGGAGAGGCTGAGGAAAAGGGTGGTCGAGAGCATTAGAGAGAACCAGGCACTCGAGAACGACGTGAACGATTTGGACGTCAAAATTGCGCTAGTAGTGCAGAACGTCAAATCGTTTGAGGAGCTTGTCAAGGTACGACGAATGTATGGTGCGGATAGTGCCGCAGTGCATGCCGCACGAGCTTCCATTCTGGCTGCCCACGGCGATCCATTTGCCGGACCTTACACTCTGGATCACGTAGCCAAGCGGAAACTCGAACTATATCAGCAGCTCTTTTACTTGCTTCAGACACGAGGGGACTATTTGCGTCAACTGTTCGTCAAGCTGACCGACGATGACTCGGAAAAGCATAGGTCACTGGTTGAACGTGTTGTGTTGACGTTGTTCGGTTACGGACAGGATAGACGAGAAGATTACCTCCTGCTCAAGTTATTCCAGGTTAGTGTCACCAGCATAGGATTGTTGCGATCACATGTCGCTGACCCACCCATACGTCTGCAGCTGTCCATTCGCCAGGAAATTGCCAGCGCACAAACAGTCGATGATGTCATTCGCGGTCATCCAATGTACATCAATATCGCAGTGCAATACCTCCGACCCAAACAGGTCACCTACATTCGAGAGACGCTGCAGACCATCGTACGGGAACTTGTTGAAGCCATCGATCTCGATCTCGAGTCGGACCCCTCGATAGTATGCACTCCCCCTTTTTTTCAGTGATGAAACCTCACTTAGATTTAGATTCATCGGGCAAGGATCGATATAGAAGAAATGCGATCTGGTAGAGCTAGTGCGAAGCTGAAAGATCTCCCGTTCTACGAAGCTCTAAAGGATCCGGATACCAGAGCTGAGTATATTAGACGTACGTGAAACCTTGAAAATCCTGTTGTAACCGCTCAGGAAAAACGTTGTCTAGATTTGCAGAAGCTGCAATGGTGGAGCGAAGCTTTCGTGATAGCTATCATCCAATCGACTAGAAAGATGCCTTACAGTATGCGCTTTATTGCGCGAGAGACTTTGCTTTCCTTGCGCGTAAGTTGGCAACGGTCCTTTGAATGTTGTATTACTCACGTCAATCCAGGAGAAATTCCCTCATGCATCCGACAAGGCTTACGCCGCTTGTATTACAAGGCTGGTCTTCTACAGATACCTCAACCCGGCCATCCTGTTCGTTCCTTTCGCCTCACCAGTAGACTCGATTTGACTTTCAATCTAGCGCTCCGGAGACTTTCGATATGGTCTCCACCACAATTGACGTCGCCTCGAGAAAGAATCTCGCACAGATATCTCAGGTATTGACACAAATTGCCTCGGGTTCGGAATTCTCAGAAGACAGCCCTCAATTTATACCCATAAATGAGATGGTGCGCAAGGCTGTCACAGAAATGACGATCTGGATACTCCAGAGTGATTATACCCAATTACCATGGACTTGTCGATGTTACCTAACATTTATACTACAGTCGCGGATGTCCCAGATGCTGAGACTCATTATCACGCACATGAATTCTTGGATGTTACCGTCCAACCGAAGCCTATCTATATTTCACCCAATGAAGTATATGGAATGCACGGTTTGCTCTCGAAGTACCAAGACAAACTCGTAAGAACATGCATCCCTCCACGAGACTGCTCGTAACTGACTTGTTTGCTCAGTCGCCTTCCCGTGATGATGCTTTGCGTGTCATATTGCACGAATTAGATGGCGTTCCGCATCTCGATAATGACGAACTAAAGGACGCTCGAGATAAAGCTATTACTCTCGAGCTCACCAACAGGTTTGCGCGCGTCCGAGGTTAGTTTTGCGTCAATGCTTACACACTCTGCTCATGTTGTTGCAAGATTCCCAAGCGGACGAGAAAGCATTGTGGGTCCAAGCTAAGCGTGGTGTCCTGGCAATTCTTCGCGTCCAACCTGCGCAAGACCTTGTCGAGTCTTTGATGCGTCCAGTAAGTGAGGACGATGAATCGCGTTGGGAGACTATCGTGGCCGAAATGGACAATGACACCGTTAGCCGACGCATGCCTTCAACCAGTGGTGCGGAATCTGGGTACAGACTTGAAGATATACGATCGTATGTTTTCGGGCTGTCCCATAAAAATACGACCCTGATCTATTCTAGACTTCAATTCAAGGAAGTCAAAGCACATGCCATATTCTTCCTTCTCGAGCTGGAGAAGCTGGGGAAGATCACACGGAGCAATGGGTTTCAAGGGATCCTAAATGCCATTGCAAGCGATGTTCGCAGCAAGCACCGCAAACGACTGCAACGTCAACAAGAGATGGACAGCATGATGGACGCCCTCAAATATCTCAATGAACGCAAGAAATACTTTGAGGAGCAGATAGACAGCTATCACAGCTACGTTGAAGCTGCGATGGCTACCATGCAACGAGGGAAAGGGTAGGTCCTCTGCGCTATGTCTCATGTGGTGGACTAACGTAACTTCATTTCAAGAAAAAAGCGATTTGTCATTCCGTTCACAAAGCAGTATTTCCACCTCCGTGACTTGCAGAAATCTGGAAAGAGCCCTCAATTTGGCTCGTTCAGATACAGCGCCAAAGACCTTTATGAGAAAGGCATCCTCTTGTCGATCGACAAGTTCTCCCCTCGCCAGTTTGATAAGATAGATGTCATCATCTCCTCGGAGAAAGCAGGTATCTTTAATATGGAGATCCTTAATAATGCCCTCGGCATCACAAACCGAATCGGCATTGCGGATATCCGTATGGAAGACCTACTTCAGGCGCAATTCGAGAACCAAGCTTCACTCTCACTTTTCAACGGACTAGTCAAGGTTAATATCAACCTTCTCTTGTACCAAATTAACAAGAAGTAAGTGATTTAGTCCCTCCACCTTCCTTTTGTTATTGCGGGCTGACGCATGGACGCAAGGTTTTATGTCTGATCTTTCCCATCCACGTGTGCTTTCCTTCATATTGCATCCCCGCGCTCTTGATTCCTACTCTTGCTCCATCTCTGGATCACTGGCACCTCAGTATCACATATATTCCTCACGCTTCGTCCGGCATGTAACGGTAGTATAAAACTAACCACATTCTGTATTTTTGCATATATTCTCAGGACATTATAATGTATCTCCTCACGAATTTAAAGTTACGGCGTGCCATGTACCGAGTCTGTGCAGTGGCGTTAAGAAAAGAGTTTACTACATATCAGCAACTTTGTTGGAAACTCTCATGCCCGCGTTTGGTCCCCCTCCACTCCCACCCGGTTGGACAGAGCACGTCGGTAATGTACAACAAGACGCAGAACAGAGTGCAGTACAAGCTCAACCATTTCCTACAGGACCGGGTGGCCATCTCTATTACTATCATGCCGCAAGTCGACAGTCCACCTATGTTCGGCCCCTTCCTGCATTTCCCGTTGTACCCCCTCCTCCCCCTCAATCACTCAAGAAAGAAAAGCCCCTCGTCAAGAAGGCGATTCCGGGCACCGAATGGCTTCGGGTGACAACTACGGAAGGGAATACGTTCTACACACACAAGGGGAGGAAGGAAAGTGTTTGGGTGGCTCCGGAAGAAATCAAAGAAGTTCTGCTGGAGCTCGAGCACGCAGAAGCTCTCGAGGCGCAGCAAGCAAGACTCGAACCACAGCACACAGAGGAAGAGGGGACGAAGGTTGAGTGGGAGAGGGAGGAAAGGATCAAGGCTGAGGTGCAGGGGCTTGTGAAGCGGAGAAAGCTTGGTGACCTTGAACCGTTGGATGAGGTAGTGATCACCAAGAAGGCACGTGTTGAAGAGGACAGGGGAGAAAAGGCCGAGATCGAGGAGGAGGATCACAGTGAAGAGGAAGAGGAGGGTTGGCAACAGGAAGCTGCAGCTCAACTCGCCGCAGAGGCGGAGGAGAGGCAAAAGAGACGAGAAGAAGAAGCAAAGATGGCGAAAGAGGCAGAGGAAACAGAGACGAGGAGAGCCCAGGAAAAGCAACCACTCAATATGCCCGATCGTGTTGACCTTTCTCCTGATGAAGCGAAGGCACTCTTCAAGGTATGCCGTTCACACCAGTCGATTGCTTGGGCATTCACAGGTTTTTAGACGCTCTTGCGAGAGAAGGAAATAAATCCCTTGCACCCTTGGGATACCTCTTTACCACTTTTTATCTCGGATCCTCGATATGTACTTCTCCCCTCCGTCTCAGCGCGTCGTGACGCTTTTGACGAATACTGCCGAGATCGCGCCCGTGAGCTGCGCCAAGAAAGCGTCAAGAAAGAAAAAATGCAAGCGAATCCCAAAGAAGAATTTGACTCCTTGCTCCATGAGGAGGTAAAGAGCACACGCACTATATGGTCTGATTTTCGTCGAACGTGGAAGAAAGATCGGCGGTTCTATGGTTGGGGCAGAGATGATCGTGAGCGTGAAAAACGCTTCAAAGATTACCTGGAAGAGCTTGGAGAGAGTACGTCTTTCCCGGCCTGCGTAACGACAGGAGCTCAGGATTGATTAGAAAAGCGTGCCGCTGCTCAGAAAGCGGAAGCAGACTTTTTTACCCTGCTTCGGGAACGTGGCATAACAAGGTCAGACTCGGTCTGGAAGGATGTAAGCCCTCCCACCTTTTTTTAATTACCATTTCATATGTACTGAAGCATCCGTCCAAAGATCAAACGGAAATTATCTGATGATCGACGGTATAATGCTGTTGGCTCGTCCACACTTCGAGAGGAACTCTTCAACGCGTTCCTGAAAGCTCGTGGGTCGTCTGATAGTGAGAATCATCAAGACGCGACCGGGAGACTGCGGCCAAATGCACCAGTAGGCGAACGAGAAGATTACCGTAAACGTCAGGAGAAAAAGGAACGCGCTTTGAAAGAGCGCGAAGACCAAGTGAAGGTGCAACGAGGTCGTACGCAAGCAGAGATTGGGAAGTCTAGGCTGGGATTGAGCAGAGAAGAAGGCGATAGAGTATTCCGGTGAGCCCCACCAGAGTTCTCTCCTGAAATTATCGCTTCTGTGGCACTCAACATGGTTTTCTGAATGCAGCACGCTTTTGACGGACGCTATTCGAGATCCTCAGGTACGCTGCTGACTTGTCCATGAGTAGACTCTGACTGCCTACTCAGCTGTCTTGGGATACCGCGCTCCCGCAATTAAAAACGGATCCTCGATTCACCGATTCACTCTTACACCGAGATCAACAGTTACACTTGTTCCATTCTCATATGCACGAGCTCCGTTCAAAGCATCTGAATAGTTTGCACGCATTATTCAGTGCGCATACGCCCTCTTTGGCATCCCCTTTCTCCCAGCTTCCTCTTGAATCGATCGAGAAATCATTGCCGGCCATTAAGCTGGGATTTGATTCTCGGGAACTGGAGAGGGTGTTTGATAAATGGCAAAGAGAAAGGACCTTTGATGCGAGGAAAGCATTCGATGAGATGTTGACCGAAAATGCATTCGTAGAATTTTGGGGCAGGCTTGGGAAGCTAGGCGGCGAGGGCGTGGACGGAGGAGTAACTGCTGAGGACTTGGGGGAAGACGAAGGAGAAGGTTTCGGAGGAAAAGTTGATATGAAAGCTCTAGCTAAAAACGTTGACTTGAAGGAGATCGTAAAAGTGCTAAAGGTAAGAGTCTCAGAGGGATTCTAGATCTGTGTGGGCTAATAGTTTCCAGAACGACAAGAGATATATCATATTTGACCATGTCCCAGAACAGAGAGAGAGATGGATTCGAGTGTGTTTCTTCTTACGCATATCCTATCCACGTTACTGATCCTCGTGCCATAGGACTACTTGGCCGGTCTGTCTGCACCAAAGCTATCTGTTCATGTCTGACTGTGTCCCATACTGTTGCTGGAGTGCGTTCTGCGCACATTAATTACTGCGGGATGATATACTCTGTAGCGAGAGGTGAACGGTGTCTGTCTCCTGGGCCACAGCTTCAGTGCGAACGATGTGCCGGCAATCCACGAGAGCACGTCTAACACGTGACAAGGAAAATCAATCACATGACATGTGACACGTCAGCAAGGACGTGGCAGTCAAAGTTTAAAGATTTCATATCGGACACGTTTCTCAGACTCGTTCTCGTGTCCAGCGATGCGTCTTCTCCGCTTGTTGCTTCTGGCACTTTCTGTCGCTTCCCATACACTAGCCCAGGATACTAGTGATGTCCCAAGAGCTGACAAGTACGAATACCAGGTGCGCATCTCACGAGGTTCTTGCGCCCAATACTAATCCATTACAGAGCGATGTAACACGTCTTCGCAAGATAGTCATCAACAGGTGAGCATTCCTTTGTCTTCATGCCGTGTCGGGGTCTCATACGCTCTTCAGTCTTTACTCAAATAGGTATTGAATACCGTCTTCTTGCCTTTTGGGCCTGATCCAGTAACTTTAGAGATGTTTTCCTTCGGGAATTGATATCCAATGCCAATGACGCTCTCGAGAAATTTCGCCTCACCGCTCTGACAGACAAAGATGTCTATGATGGCGTTTCCCCCTTGAACGTGACCATCAAGGCTACAAAGGATGAAGATGGTATTGGCGGTCGCATTATCATTACCGGTACGCGTCATTTCAGTTGTATTTTGGCCGAAACTAATGGGCCTAGATACTGGTATTGGAATGAGTGCGGAGGAACTAATAAGCAATTTGGTACGCCGAAGGACGATGCGGACGGCTGATAGGCTCACGTTACATTTAGGGCACACTTGCAAAATCAGGGACTTCCGAATTTCTCGCCAAAACGGACAGCTTGGATACGACCAACTCTGGTAACCTGATTGGTGCCTTCGGCGTCGGATTCTACAGCAGGTGCTTACCATCCCATTTTGCTGTTGTGCAACGCTCGAATTGCGATTATTTGGACTGTCGTTTTTAGTTTCCTTGTCGCAGACAAAGTAACGGTCGCATCCATTCCTCCAAGGTCGGCCAAGCATCCCAATCCCTCGCAGAACATTTTTAGCTCCTCTGCCGATGAGGGTTCTTTTGAGGTATACCTTGATCCCCGCGGGAATACCCTTGGTCATGGTACCGAAATTACCCTTGAACTGAAGGCTGACGCGAAACAATATTTGGTACCCTCGGACTTGATGAAGCTCATGTATGTATCCTTCCCGATAATACGATACACGTCATCACACTAAAATTTGTTGAAGTAACCAACATTCGGCCTTTTCTACATCTTTCCCCATCTACCTTTGGAACGAAGTCGAGGAAGAGGTCCCTATGGAAGAGGAAGGAGCACCGCAGACCGATCCCGAGACAAAAGGTGACGGAGAAAAAGCGGTGGTCGAGGAGGAGAAAGTGTTTCAGCCTATTGAGCCCAAGACAAAGAAGGTTACGGTCGGCCTATGGGAGCACATAAACTCTCAACCACCTCTCTGGATGCGGTACGTCATAACATCCTGAGTGAAAAGAGAATCGGGATTAAGTTGACGGATGTCAGCGATCCCAAAACCGTCACGGACGAGGAATATGGGTTGTTATACCAAGCCACGTTTAAGGACTTTCAAAAGCCATTAACATGGACTCACTTCGCTGGTGATTCGGGGGACGGGGTCTCCTTCCGTGCACTCATCTATATTCCTTCTCGATTGTGAGTTGGGAGCTTGGGCACGGAAACTTGATCGTTGATGCACTCTAGACCTAACGATTTCCTCAACCAACCACTTGATGCATCCACGAATGATGTCAAACTTTTTGTGAAACACGTTTTCATCACTTCCGATCTCGGAGAATATGCTCTGCCCAAGTGGGCCAGCTGGGTGAAAGTCATCGTTGATGGTACGTACCTGCGACTATCCCAACAGTGGCCAAATATCTCAATTCGTGGATAGCTGAGGATCTCCCCCTAAACGTATCTCGTGAGACATTACAATCCAGTGCATTCCTCAAACAGATCAAGAACCTCATCATTCGTCGCCTCCTTCAGCTCTTTGCAAAGACTGCCGAGGAAGTTCCAGAGAAGTTTCATGAGATCTCCAGAATATATAACACCGTTCTCAAACTTGGCGCCGCAGATGATAACAGAAACCGCGAGAGAATTGCCGCGCTGACCCGTTATACGACCAACCAGAGGAACGATACCTCCCTCGATGATGTACGTGAACTACAGTGGAAAGTAAAGTTTGTGGGACTGATCCACGCAAAATTTTGCAGTATGTCAGTAATAAAAAACAGGGCCAGAATCAGATCTTCTACCTTGCTGACATGGGTAAATCCGCCGAGCACCTTGCAGGCAGTGTTTTCGTGGAGAAACTCCATGCAAGAGGCTATGAGGTCTTCTTGCTAAACGAGCCCTTAGACGAGATCTTGATACAAAACTTGCAGACTTGGAAGTGAGTTGCGTTAACTACTTCGGCCGACTTGACGATGACTGTTTACAGGGGCATTCAATTTCAAGATGTAGCAAAGGCTGGTCTCAAATTCGGAGATGGTAAGCACTGAGTTTGGAATACAATTCCACAATGTGTAAAATTCGCTGCAGATTCAGAGGAAGAAGTAGAAGATATGGCAACTCTGACGGAGAAGTTTGCACCTTTGCTCAAGTGGCTGAAGGTTCAGGTCGGCGAGAATGCGAAAGATGGTAAAAGTGTTATTCGGTATTGAAAGATCTACCAAAGCTTACCGCGAAACACAGTTGTTATTTCTGAAAGGCTTGTCACAAGCCCATGCGCCATCGTCGCGGACAGCTTTGGCTTCACGGCCAATGTCCAAAAGCTGATTAGCGCCACAAACAGAGGCGCCAAGAACGACGCCATGCAAGAGATGATGAAGAAGCAGAAAGTACTTGAGATCAACCCACGGTCGCCTCTGATCGAGGGCTTGCTCCACCGGATCGAACAACTAGAAGTAGATGATGTAGTGACGGATGAGGACCTTGAGGCCGAACTTGAGGAGGTTGCCGCAATTCTTATCGACGGAGCACTGGTCCGCTCTGGCTTTGATGTAGCCGACTCCAACCTGTAGGTTTCGACCATGAGATACCTGCCGCTGACTGACAACACGATGCATCAGGTTCCTGGCTCGGGTGGATCGCGTCCTGAGACGGTCGTTGGGTGTGTCGGAGACTGCGCCAACAGATGGTACTGTGAAGCCTGCGCCCCCTGTCGATCCGTTGGTCTCCGAGGATGTTTTGAGGTACCAGGAAGACGCGGAGACGTGGGATAAGTTCATAAACGACGAGAGATTCCAATTGGAGATGGAGGAGATTGACGAGGAGGGAAACGTAGTAGTTGCGCACGACGAATTATGATGTACCCTTAGTTGGAACTAGTCTGTGTGAACTCGTAGTAGTAGTGCCACGTTACTCCCTTCGAACTGAGTCAGCCTCGGGATCTGTCACTTCAACGTCTGGCCTTCTCATGCCGCCAGTCAAGCCCGCTGCGTTCTCCCGTGTTCAGCTCGCCGCAGCCCTACTCGGTGAGTAGCCCGCCTTGCGTTGGAAACCACCGCACCCGAACTCGTCACACTTTTAGAATATGACAATGATCCAGACAACCCCGACGCTCCCCACCGCTCCGCTCATGAGAGCGCCATCTTTGCCCACCTTCGTCGCCACGATCCCTTGAACAAGTCTCGCAGGAGCACCGACTATCTCGGTGTTCAAGTTCCAAGCGAGGTTGGAAGTGATCCACCAAATAGAAAATCAAGGGCCTCAATAGACGCCCTCCGCAACCCTTTCGGTAACGCCAACGATGAGGATGAGTCAGGCGATGAGGACGGCGTAGAGGTTGACCTCACCTCATGGGGTCTTGACGCTTTCATGGAGAAGGACAAGGCAAAAGCTAAAGCTAAAGTTAAAGGGAGGGCCAAATCAGAGATACTTCCCAATCCATACGTCAACCGCCCAGTCACCACTGGGCACAGTGTCCCCGGTGATGCTCCCCGCAGAAGTATGCGGTCCATGAGTGTTGGAGCCTTGCATGATTTCGGTGTGGGTGGTGCATTCTTGGACGGACCTGACAGTCTCGGCCGTGCGCGGACCACCGCAGACCTCGACCAACTCCAGTCACCACTACCACCACTTCAACGACGCCGTGCTTCTACCCATGTACTCATCGAGACTCTCCCTGTTCAACCACCCCTCCATTCCGTCCCTTTCCCTTCTGTCTCCGTTTCAGGGCGATCATCCCCTGGCCCTGATGAAATTCTAAGACCAGGGTCCCGTTCATCACGCTTAGATCTGCAGATTGCTCATGCCCGCACACAATCCAATGCAAGCTTAGGCTCAAAGGCTTTACTAAACGATGTCCCTAATGACGAAAATTCCAATATGTTCGCTGTTCAACCTCCCTCTCCAGACCGTGCTTCTCGCTTCGACCCGAAAGCGAATCGGGGTCGGACCATGTCAAATGGATCAATGGGCACTATGGCATCAAAGAACATGCTCACAGATGACAACGTTTTCTCTGTCCGTCCCCCTTCTCCCTCCCGTTCCTCGCGCTTTGATCCCAAGGTGCATGGTCGGACCTTATCTGTTAGCTCCATGGGCACACGTATGCTTCTTGAAAACGACGTTGATGCCGAGTCACGGCGAGATCGACCACTCTCTACGTTAGAATTACTCCGGCCGAAAGTTCTTGTCATGCCAAGCCCCTTACAAAGTACTGTCCCCGCTCAACCACCTCAGCCCGCGATAAGATCACGTAGCGATTTCGAAGCATCTACTGATGGTCCTCTTCCCCCGGCTGCCCGATCTTCCCGCTTGGCTGTACCCGTTGCTTCCAATTCTTTTACCCCGAACCCTCGTGCTAGCCTTTCGTTATCCCAGCTTGCTTTCCGAAACACGCTGGTTGTTGGTGGACAGAGGGATATTGCCTACTCCGATATCGATCGTCATTTCCCTCGTGCACTCAAAGATGGCGAACAGGCTCAGTTTGAGATGGGAGGGGAAGAGTCGCCGGCGCCTTCGTCTGTTCCCTTGCCTCCTGATCCACCGTCAACGGAGCTGGAGATCAGACGACCTGCTGGTAAATTATATGGTCGAAGCTTGATCGACAATCTTGAATACCGAAAGCTAGAGATGAAACAGAGAGCTCGGTATGCAGTCATATTGAATGGCATTTTTCTGAGGCTGACTGATTTCATGATAGTGCGTTCCAGGGTGATAACCGACCTTCTATGATGGTTCGCGGACAGATCAGACGTTCAAGCACCCTGATTGATCCAGAATCGCTTGGCCCCCCACCCAATCCGCAGGGCCCTGACAACAGATCCTCAGCTTTCATGTCACGAGGTTCCACTGCCAGACTAGACTCAAACGGCGATAGGCCAGCTATCGTTGGAGCCTCGGCTTCGACTGGGAACCTCCCACAAAGCCGTTCCGTCTTTGGCGTCGACACGTTGTGGGACCGTGAGTTGCAGAAGCTCAAGGAGATCGAGGCTCAGGAACGGGCTGAGGTTGAGGAGCGTAGGAAACACGAGCAAGAGGACCCAGAACGACGTCAGCGGAAGAAGAAGGGCAAACCGAAATTGCAAGGAATAGAATCAATGCCACCACAAGTTGATGCGAGTTCTCAGGATGTTTCTCGTGTATCATCCGAACCCCCTATGCTTCCGGTCATCCAGAAGCCTATTCTCAGGCGTGCACCAACAACAGACGACGACATGTCAAGCGAGAGTGAAAGCGACGACGACGTTCCTCTGGGACAGTCTTTTGGCCGCATCACCGACAAAGCAGCTGATAATTGGGTAGTGGAATCATCCGATGAGGATGAAGGGCTGAGGCGCACAGCTGGTAACGGACCTCGCGATATCAGGTCTTCCGTCCTACTTACAGCACCACTGCCAAACGAGGGTGAGGATGAAGATAGTGAGGAGGATCTTCCCTTGACTGCGGCCGCCGAGCGGATCGCAAAGCGAGCGACGCAGTACCTACCTCCGAGGCTCGTGGATGACGATGACGATGACGATAAACCTCTCGCAGCGGTGCTCAGCGAAACCAGGATTTCACATAGTCACTCCAAGCTATCCCTGCCAAATTTCAATTTCGATAATCTCTCTCGAGAACGACCATCGATGAACATCGACGACGACGAGCAACCGCTTGGGCTCCGTGCCCCGCGCCTTCCTGCCATGGCTTCCCATACCTCCCTTCCATTCGCGGATGGGGATGGTGTGGATGAAGACGATGACAAGCCGCTTGCATTCCATCCTGAGCAACAGCGCAAGACGCAGTATCAAATGCTTACCCAGTTGCAGCAGCAGCAGCAAATGGTGATGCAAGCGCAAATGCACAACAGCTTCTACTTTGGCTCCTCTGCGATGATGGGCTCTGGGTTCTTCGGACCACCCATGGGCATGGCCGTTCCCCCCTTGATGGGGATGCCCATGCCTCCTTCTCCTCCTCCAGTGCACGACGCTGCCAAGTATGGACGCGTGGATAGGTGGCGTCACGATGTCGCTGTCGAGGGCGAACAATAGACTCTACCTTATTAATCACCTTGGAAGTTTGATTAATTGTACTTGTTGCTTTTCGATCATTTATTCAAGCCCTTTCTTCCCTTCCCTCGCCATTCCTTTTCAGTACTTACCCTCTTCTAACATGATACTGGATCGGAACAAAACATTAGAAATAAGTCACTCCTTTAATGTCCTTTGCATACAGAAATACATGGGTACTACTCGAGATAAAATGTCCTGGTAGATCTACTCGAAATATACCGTGAAACAATGCGACATGGATCCGTGAATGAGGGTAGTCAGACTATTAAGTAGTTGCAAGAGTTACAATACGATGTACGGAAGGGAACAGAAGGGGGGAGGGTGGAGGTTGCAAACAGCGAAACACGATTCGGTAGCAAAACATTAACAAAAGGAGAAACGTCAAGCTGTCGAGCGCGGTTTCATCATGATTGTAGTCAGTATTCGAGCGGGGGTACGAGCAGAGAAACGAAGGAAGGACAATGGGATGATCATGATGGATTCGTAATCCACAACCTACGCTTCGGAACTGTGACAATTGAGACCTCTCGTCTTCCCATCTCCTCTTCTATCCGCCGTTGTCTGGTGTCTTCGTCGACATCATCCTCATCCTCATCTGTATCGACAGAACGAGGACCCTGGCTCGTAGATACATCGTCGTGGCCGGTTGCGCGGTAAAGGGGTTGGTGCAGGTATGGTCCGCGAGTATCGGTTGGGAAAGGATATTGATCCGTGCCTGTCATAGAGAGCGGACGAGAGGTTGGTGTACCGGGGGAAGCGGCGGCCTGAGGGGGTGGGCCGCGAAGGCGCGCAACCAAAGTAGTCAGAATGGATTTTCCGGGTCGTCCATGCCAAGCGAGCGCAAAGAGCGATATGTAAAAAATGACGGTCCAGAGGAGGAATACAGCAAACAGAGACATAGGAGCACGATACCAGAGAGTAACAAGAGATAGAACGCAGAGTGCAAGAACAAACAAGTGGAAGAAAATGCGGAGAGAGAACACGAATGGCGATGGGAGCTCATAACTGGTTTGGGGAAACGGGGGCGCTGGCATCAATGCGCGAGTACTAAGCATGTCTGCTGTATTAGGAGTTGAGCCATTCGAATGCCCCTGCGTTCTGCCGTGAGTGGCAACGTAATCGAGTTCGTTCTGTTAATTAGATAGCCACCGTTCATACGGATATCGGATTCAAAAAGAGGCAGGGAGTAAAAAAACGGTATGAGGTCAGCATTCTCAGGTTCTCATGCGACATGAAGGAATCATGCATACCACTGCATTTAGACTGCGCCGACGATCAAGCCAATCAACATCGCCTAAGCTACGAGGCACCACTGGCACACGTTGATAAATCTCGATATTTGGGTATGCGAGGCCATTGATGCTAGCCCTACGGGTGCGTGCAGAACGGTTAATTACCTCGAAGGTTCGCTGGGGCCCAGCAGAATGCATTGACTCGCTGTCGGTTGAGACCCTTCCCTCCCGGCTCCGGCGACCGAGCCAAAAACTAGAGCCACCCCAGGAATGTAAACGCGCTCGCGGTGAGGCGGGGGGTGAAGGCGGGTATTGTATCTGCTGTGGAGCAGGATTTGATGCGAGCTTTTCCGCCGTGTCCACCGAGTTGGCGCGAGAGATAGCGGCCTCGGAACGATCGCCGACCCTCTTTTGAGTGCGACGTCGTGCTGAATGAATGAGTGACAAAAGATAGAGGAAAGGCAGGATGACATAAAGTGCAACGACCAGTATCAGTCCCGCTATACCGTGTCCCGTTTGCAGAATGGGGGTCGAAGCACTACGTTTTGTAACGACCATCGTAGATTGTATGGACGTGAAGGACGTAACAAGACCAGCTATCCCTAAACCGTATGCCGCGATTGCGATCAGCGACGCCGAATAGATAACGGGGGGATTGCGATTGGTTCGGTGATTGAGCTTTGCTGGTGGAAGTGCTAGTCGCACGAGGAGGATCGCAGGAAGGAGAAGGGCGACGGAAAGAGGAGCGGCGAGCTTGTGTGCAAAGGAAACATCATACGCTTCAAATGGGCGGTTTGCGGAAGTGGTGGAGGTGGAGGTGGCTGTGGTAGCGGGGGTGCCTGCTGACGAAGTCGTCGTCGGAACCGCTCTGAGCTGGGATGCGCATTGGGTCATATACTGGATGGTGACCCCAGCGCCATTGGCATTGAAGCCGGATTGCAGCTGTCCGGTGGGCCCACCCCAGGAAGAATTAGAGGCGGTGATGACCCCGTTGTAAGCTCTGAGGATCCAGACTTCATTAAGGTATATGCCATTCGCATCTCGACCACCAAATACGATAGTGTCTGCAGCTCCTTGCCGGTTATTGCCGACAAGTGCTTCGTTGAACGAATAAGCGACTACGCCTTCCCGAGGAGTGGGGAAAGACGGTATGCCGGTTGTTCCTGGGTCACCTGCGGGAAGGACTCTGCTCCAGTCCCCAGTATCGATGTTCAAGACTGCAACTTCACCATGTTGGAGGCCACCTTGATCGTCCCAATAGGTAGAATTAAAAGTTCCAAGGATGAGAAAAACCTGAGAATCAAAGGAGGAGGATGCCGTGGAAGGATTGAACACCAATGCGCCGCCGTATCGAGGAGCCGGACAGGCAGGGGGGGTTATTTCAGAAGGGGAAGATCCTGCGTTGACGACGTAGGAATTGGATTCGGCACAAGTGTCGGTGGAGTCAGCAGTGGTATTGCATCCGCCGATAGAGACAACGTAGGTGCCGAGGACGGTGGAAGCTTGATCGACGCTCGATCCAGGTGTATTGCTGAGAGATTGGCTAGACCAACTACCAAAGGTGTAGTTGGTTGCGAGATTAGAGGAGAGCGCGCCAGTTACTTTAAACTGCCAAACATCATTGACGGGAAACATTGATTGATCATCGGTACCACCGGACATGTAAAAAGTGGTGTTTGTGGAAGCGCTGTCGGCGGGAGTGCGATAGTCTCGACCACCTGACGCGCTCCATCGGGGGGGAGGTGCACCGGGGGAGACGGTGACTTCTGACCAGAATTGGTTGATGTAGTCGTACTCCTGAGATGAGGTGAGCGGCAAAGACAAGGGAGAGAACGGGGACGAACCCAGACGTCGGACAATGGCTGACCATTGCCGCCTTTTCCACCGAGGAGAAGATGGGCGTGGCGACTAAGGGGAGGGGAGTGGTGAGAAGGGATGGGAGAGGGAGAGGAACGGAAGACGGACTAGCTGGAAGAAAAGTCATCGCCACTGAGGGCCATGTACCTGGCGGGAGGGGGGGTGGAGGGAAGATTTGCCTGGGGGGCAGGAAGGGACCAACTAACGGTGTTGAAATCGATGCTGGGGGAGATGTGAGGTGGTGAGGAGAAAGAGGGAAAATGGACGAACAGGAACGTCTGGGAGGTGGGGATGCCGCTGGAGGACTCGCCGCCAAAGAGGAGGAGGGTGCGTGAGGAGTCGTCATAGCCGATGGAGGGATACTTGAGGGGAGGCGCGGAGGTGCCCAGGATGAGATCGGTGATGTTGAGCCACTGGAGGGGGGGGACGGGCATGCTGGTGGAGATTGCCTGGGGGGCAACGGGGAGGGGGAGGAGGAGGAGGAGGGAGGCGAGCATGGCGACGAGGGGGGGACGCGGCGCTCAGAGAGAGCGGGCTCGTGCGAAGTCACAGTGGGACGACGACGACGCTGCTTCCCTCGCTGCTTCCCTAATTTGGAAAGTGATCCGGCGGAGATGCCGACGATGCCGGTTGCGGCGATGGTTGGGCCAATAGTGCGGGCCGGGCGGGCCGACGAGAATACAAAACCGATCAAGCTTGTGTGTTGTTGGTGTCGTTCATGAAACGCATACTCACAGACGACGAGCGTGCGACAAGATGCGCCTCCCAGTTTCAATCCAGCGACGCGTGAGCTGTGCACAACTTTGTTTCAATTCCCAATTCATCTGAATCAAACCAACTTTTACCAGTACTTCTGCTGGCAACTTGGCCGCCAGCATACGCGCCGCCTCCATGCGCGCCAGAAAGAGTATGTTTCGTGTTTCCACCTATCCCCACCCCCAGCCGACTCACCCTTTCAACGTGTCTTATAGCCGTCACTGAAGGATATCTGAATTCACCGCCTTCCTCACCCTTGAAACAGGCACCTGTCTCTCTAACCGGCGCTGCTGGTTACCAACTTTCCGCGCGTGAAAGTAATCGCCAAGTATTCTCCTCATCATCCGGCACCTATTCTCCCCTTCCATCGCCCTCCAAGCGTAAACGCTCCCACCCCGATTCTCATGACGATGATGAACACTCGATCGCACCGTTCTTCGTCACTCCCGAATCTCGAGATCGAGGAGCTTTGGCGGCGGAACTGAGTGGTAATGACATGGTGGTGGATAGGCCTATGAAACCCCTACGGCGATCTGGACGGATCAGGGAGATGTCATCTCTTCCACCAACCTGCTCCTTGTTTCGTTGTGAAACGGAAATGAATTCGCATCAGTGCGAAGAAGATTCCACCAACATGCGCTCTACACAGCTCTCGCCCAAGTCGGCCTCTGACAATGAACAACACTACTAAGTTTGTTCGGATGCTTATTATTTTAGGTAAGTCCTCCAAACGGTCATCGCCCCAACACAGCTTCCATTTTGATCGCAGCCTGTCTCAAAATCGGCAACTTTATTATAATATTTTTTTTCTTTTTCTGTACAGGCCAGATATCATGATCAACTGCTGAAAATGTAGTGCTCTCGCCAATTTGTTGTACATCCGCTGTGTCATTGCTTCCGAATAATGCTCATACAGCTGTCAACATTCCTTTGCCGTGTGGCCTCTGAGACCCGGTCGCAAATCCACGCATGCTCTTGCGACGTTGCCTTGCGGAGTTGACAAAGTCGCCAAAAATGCAAAGTGCGCTAATTAGCCATTACTTCTGTGCGCCGCGTCAGCAGTTCCTCACGTTCTTCTGACAGATACAGCCTTGTGGTCAGTGGACGGACGGTGCTGCGTACGTAAGACATTTCGGTTGTCGTTTAATCGATATGGCCCTCGGACCCACCTACTTATCGCATTTGTCTGACACGCACTGTCCCATCAACTTTCCCACAGTTGGTCTGTTCCACTTTTCAGGTAAAGGCCTTGGTTGGCACTATATCCCGCGAGCGTCGAGAGCACACACCCGATGCAACCAATCCCAGATCTCCGACCAGATACATGTTTCGTTCATTGGCAAGGCTCGATTTAGTGCTGATCGCGTAGTATATCTATGTGCACAATCTCCACCGGAAAATAGGTCCTTTTCGTTCCTTTAAATCCCTCCCCATTCAAACGACTCACCTGAACGTCGTTTCACCTCCTCTGTCCTCTCTGCCACTCGCCATGGCCTCAACACCTTCGCTGCCAACCCCTGGAGCTGAGGACCGTTTCGACAAGGCTAAAAAACACTTATGGCAAGTAAAAGCATTTCCCCCTCCTCTCTCAGCATGACGCTCGGCTTGACAATGCATGGGTTGCAACAATGCTTCATCTCTGTATTTCAAAAAGCGCCAACTCCGTCGCTTTCTGCGCCTTGGGTGTTCTCGCTTACCTGCGCTTACGCGCCACACGTCCTCGCCAATGATGTATGCCTCATAATAATGCAATATCCTTACAGGGCTTCCGAATCCTCAGTGCACGAAGAGAACCCTGAGCGTCGAGAACTTGACATGAAGTCACCATCTCCAGAGTACACCGGGATGCACTCGAATCGTTCGAGCACGCCTGATAGACCTCGATATCTCCAAACGACGGAAAGGCCGGAATGCACACTCAAGGGGTCATCAAGGTTCGCCATCCTTGTTTTATCTTTTTCTGCACGGCGAATTGTTGATCGGAATATGGCTTTAATATATTCACGGCGAACAGCAGGCCACAACATGTCTTGCCACCTTTCTCTCGTGAGGGGTTCAATTTCGATCATGACCGCCGATTACCGCCTCCACGGTCTTGGAACGCGACGGAACAAGTAAACTCCAGAGACAGACCAGTCTCTAGGTAATGCTTTGCTCACATGTGATTGACCTTGAGCTCACTCCGACGTGGCTACAAGAAGCCGCATCGCTTCGACGTCCCAAACAGTGTCGCGGGCTGCCAATGAGACTCTACAACGACCTGTTTCGCTTTCGGTCTTTAATTCACCTACTGCGACCTACATGTGGCCGGGCTTTCAGGCTGCATCACAAATGAGCCACCCTCCCATCATTTACGTCAACTACGATGTCAGAGACTCCACGAGGTCAGCGTCAACCAGCTCTGTGTTGAGCAGACACGATTCACCTGTCATTTCGTGCGTTCCTTGGTGCTATTGCTAGTGACGTCGTTCATGGAATCCATCAGCTCTCCGGCGTTAACACATTATGATCGCTCTGCCACCAACATGCTTCCCAAGAAGCGGCGTAGTACATCGCCTGAGCGGTAGTACGTTGGTCTCCATGTTTCTAGATGAGTTGGTGATCTCATCGTGTACCTTTTGCTACAGCGAGTCACCTGTCCGGAGTGCCTCTTCCAGAAACATAATGGAGTCAATGAGGTACATATATTATGGCGTTCACGCCGATCTGCTAAGTTATTCCCAGTCGGGCACAGCTACCAAGCAAGGATCACCACCTTCAATCTGCACAGAGCTCCCGGCAACAAGATAGGCATCCTCGTCTTCATCTGAATCGACCTTTCACCACCACATTGGCACGCGCGAGGTCTGTGAACAACTCCCCCACATCCTCTGAAGACGACCAGCTACGAACGTCGCGTGAGGGGAGCCCTCAGATTAGTGAAGCTAGTGAAGGGGAAACGGTTACCCGGCCTACTACCCGGCGTCAATCGCCGCGCGGCGAAGTAGACGCATGGGAGCGGTATGCAAAACCGACGTTGTCTGCTGATGGCACCACCAGAAAATGGCAATGTACGTGGCCGACGCCGGAAGACCGCAAAAAACCCACATGCGAATACACCTCTAAAAAGCAACTTGTCAAACGTCACGTCGAGACCACACACTTACGGTACAAGTAAGTGTAACGCGTTTGCGACAAGCGATATCTCATCCGCTTTAGGCCTTTTATTTGTGAAGTGTGTAAGAAAGGTTTCCCACAAAAGACATCTTTGGATACACATATGCATGGCCAGTGCGTATTGGTCCATCGGGAGATCGAACCGGCTCACATACCAATTTTGTTAGTACTGGGTCCACGCCGCATGTTTGCCGCTATGGATGCGGAATGGCGTTCAAAGATCCCGCTCGGAGGCATCGCCACATGGTTGAGGAGCATGGATACGTTCCACGGCAGTCTAAAAAGAAACACAAAGCCGGTCCATCTCAAGAGGGCACTGCTTCCAACCCTGTACGTCCATTCACGTTTATAAGTGGTTCGGAAGAGTAGCGCTTGGAATGTGGATTACTCTTGATTTCTTTGGACGTGCGGTATTTCGTGTGTATTGTCACAGACCAGTTTGTATCCTTACATCTCTGTTGCGCTAGCGGTATGGCGTATATTTATGTATGGGATGCCCTTCCTCGAAGATAATGACATTCACTTTGTAGCATTTTGGTATAGAGTGCGACGGTGAGCATCGGACGAGACCATGCACGGACTCGGACCGGTTGTTGTGATGTGACTGTACACCTCGCCGTTGACGATGAAACAGATGCCAGTCCAGACGGTATCCTCCGCACGTCGCTACGCGCGTCTTTCCGAAACTGTCTGACACATGGGGATCAAACGTCAACGAAAGAAGGTACTAGTAGACACAATGAGCTAGATCGCCTGGAGTTCCAAGTGACAGCCGACGTCAAGACGACTTTGTATCAGTCACGACCGCCACGACCGTTCCCGAGATGAGCTGTCACGAAAAAAGTGATACATTTGTTTCTGATGCACACATTCACTGTCTCCGTCTCGTCTTGACCGTAGTCTGGAGACGGGGCTGGTCACCCGCAGTGCGGTCGCCGTGATGAACCACCGAACCTTCCTTTTCGGGGAAATAACACAGCCACGTCGTGTGTCTGCGATTGACAGAGGTCGGCATGCCGGTAGTAGTACAGCCGAGAGAGAGAATGGCTTCCCCGTCGTTTGGGAGCCTCGCAATCCAAGCACCGTCACTAACGCCGCAGCTCGTCCATGTTTCACCATCGTCATGTCACGACCTCAGCCTGTTCAAAGGCGAGTATCCGGCCCTGCCCTCGTCAGATCGGTGGCTCATCCCCCGTAGACCTTCTCAGGGAATACCGCAGACTCGATGACACCATCACGATGCGGTTGAACCGCTCAAACGCACAGTTTCGCGATCGAGATCGCCACGGCACTGGCGGGAAAGGCAGCATACAAGACCAGGCCTGTGCGTACGTATGGAAGGAGCTCCTTGGTGAGTTGCTTGAATTCGTTTCTCTCTCCCAACGGGTGCTTCCGTTAACTTGTGATCGCATCAGGGAATTGGAAGCGGAGAACGGAAATTGTGGAGTATTGCGTGGACGTTGTGGATCAGTCCATGAGCGAGAAGCACAAGGTACTCGACGGACTCGAAGGCGATGGCAAGACACAAGCTAAGCTGTTTGCCGACGAGGTGAAGGTCAGGAGCAAGCAACTTCATTACCGTCAATAACACCCGCTGACGGCATGGTGTTCAGAGAAACCAGGTGCACAATGAACTGTCTATTGAAAAGATAATACGAAAGCGGTCCCTCGAGGGTGAGCCACATCCCTCGCCCTCCTACGCCTCTTTTACCAACATGCATACCACAGCCTTTCAATCTCGATGTCGATACTTCACACCCCCGGGGGACAATCCTGAAGGTAGACAGTGGTGGGACAATGCTCGGTCATGAGGAACATCCTCCTCGTTGCTTTCAGCGCTGCTATCAGATTCGGGTACAATGTTGTCAGCTTCACAATAGCGTTCTTACGTCATCATGACGACAATTCTATACTATACCTGATCGATGGCGACTTGCTTGAAACAATACCACGACCATGACCATGACCATGACCATGTCAGCCATTCTTGCATTTCTCAGTTTGTGTGTATCGACACAAGCTGTTGTACGTCCATTGCAAGTACAGGACAACTCACAAATCATCTTTACCGAGGATGTCAAGGTTCCAGTGGTCCTGGGCGTCATGTCTCGCTGCCCAGATGCCATGCTGTGCGAGGCAGTCTGGGACCGCGTGCTCCAGAGAGTCGGCAGCAAAGTGGACGTGTCTCTCTCTTTCATAGCAAAGTATGTTTGAACCCTGTAATCCATCAGGGTTCTTCACATTAATCCGACAAAAGGCCAAACTCAACAGACCCCACTTATGGGGTAACGTGCATGCACGGTCTGGAAGAGTGCGCCGGAAATGTGTACGAGTTATGCGTCGCCAAATACCACCCAACTTCGGAGTGGTGGCCTTTTCTCCAATGCCAGAACTTTCAAGGCCGTGATCAGATCGGGCTACCCGAAACAGCGGTGAACTGCGCCGCAACTGCCGGGTTTGAATGGGAGACAGATGAGGCGAGTCTGTGCGCTGGCAAGGAGGGACGGGGGCAAGAAGGCGTCAAGCTACTACAGGAAAGCGTCCGAAACAGTGCACAGCTGGGCATCAAGTAAGCGTCGTTGCAGGGCTCTGATAAACAAGCCTGAGGATTCTGGTCTAGGAAAAGCTGCACGATTATGATCAATGGCAGGCAAGTCTGCATTCGTGACGGCACTTGGTACGAGTGCGAGGTGAGTGACCTCTGAGCGACGGAGATAATAATCTTCATATCAAACGTAGGGTGGACACACGCCTGCCGACTTCATCAAGCAAATCAATGAGGAATACGATCGTCTGAACAGTGATGATTAGGGGGCACAGGCACAATACTATATATTCGGTGTCGGAGCGTGTGCTCGGATCCCTTGCTTGCTAGGCGGAGAAGCGAAATGTGCACGATGGGGCGGCATGCCAGGCTACCATGTGCATGATGATTAGCCACCAAGAATTAGTTCGTACACGATGACCACTAGGTTAAGCCCTATCAGAGGGACTTGTTGACATGAGTGATTGGGGTTTTTCCGTGCATGTTTGAACACGCTTACTGCGCATGAGTGTCCGCACGGCACTGATGAGGTTTATTATGCGAACTTTAACGCCGACGTCCTGCTGTGCGTAACCGTATCCGGACTGGTCGTAAGACTGGTGGAAAGCGGCGTTGGAGCTCTGAGGTTGTGTTGAGGTCCAGCCAACTGCAAAGTAGGGACGACTTGAGTGGCAAAAAGACAGAGGAGAAGCAGAAAACACACTGCGTGCAAGAAACCTGTCCTCGCTGAGCACCGCCATGGCATTTATCAAGAGAAGGGAGACATATAGAATGGCACCGATGGTGAGCATCGTTGAGCGCGTGCGTGACAACCCGCGTGACACAGCTAGAGTGTGACAGTTTCTCTTTTTCAAGCATGCACGTCATCGCGAAGGGTATCAGGCGTGCGTGTTCCAGACGAACGATGCTCACCACGCTCACTTGCTTCCACAGACAGTCACGTACGACCATACTCCTACCCCGGGACCGCCAGAGTACATTGGCAGAGTCGCCGAACGTAGGTTATGGTTTCCGACGATGGGCACACTTGCGCACTGATCGCGCTCGTCACCAGTTATTGGAACCCTATGCAGTGGATTCAGAAGAAGTTTGCCCCGGCACCAAAGAAGGCGTCTGACCGTGCGGTCAAGTACCAGGATGGGCCAGACGCAGCGCCTGTTCAAGATGAGGTATTCCAGGTTGCACCCACCGGTGATCCAAAGGCAATGCAGTCCGTGCTCAAGGAAAAGCAAGTCTTGAAACGACCCAAGCAACCCGCGCGTGAGGTACACCTCACCGTTCGTACGTGTCAGGCATCTGTTGAGAACCCCCTTAGCACAAATATTCCACGGCAAACTTTAAAATTTCACATAGGAAGCTGAACATGCTTGGGAGGCAGATATCTGGGAAGCCCATCGATCATGCTATAACGCAGATGCAATTTAGTGAGAAGCGCGCTAGCCGCCGCATTAAGAGCATGCTTGCTACTGCAAAGCTTCACGCTAACGTGTACAAGAAGATGGATCCTTCGAAATTGATCGTCTGTGGGTTCCCGCCATTAGAAATATTGGCATATTGCTAACGCATGCGTTTGCTCAGCCGAAGCATGGGTAACCAAAGGGCCGAAGCAACTCAAACGTCTTGAGCCCCGTGGACGAGGGAAATTCGGCATACGGGTACATCCAGATTCACGGCTGAATGTGATACTACGCCCAGGCAAGACCTTTGAGCAGCTACAAGAAGAGAAGCGTAAGATGCGGTTGAAGAGGATAGTATCAGCTGGCATTGTTCGTGAGGATGTACCCCTCCGGAACCCTGCTTCGATGTGGCAATGGTAGACTAGGCAAAGTAGCACTAGTCTATGTAAATATCACAGCCACCAGACCCCCCACGTCGCTCTTGAACAATCACAACCACAAAACGATGCTGCGGCGCTGGCGAACGCTCTCCCTGCTCCTTCTGAGCGCACTGCTCCCTTCCCTGGCTAGCTCAGCTTTCGAAAATACCGCCATCGTGCGCGCCATCGAACTCGGCGGTTCTCTCGTACACGTCAGTACCACTTACGCCGTCAAGGCACTCGAGCCCGGTCAAACTGTCTACCACGTCGCCCTCGGTAAGGATGAGAGGGAAAAGACGAGTTGGATGGAAGCCAAGGTCAAAGGCCAAATGCTACCGCTGGAAATCATAGACCTGGGTGAACATGAGACAAGGTATGTCGGCTTTCATACGTGTGCCTTGTAGAGTTCGACGCCATTCTATTACAAGTGACGTTCATATGCTCGCTGTGACGTTACCGAGGAAGCTCGCAGTCAATGGAACGATCAATCTTGTTCTCGAGACGACCCAGACGCATGCGACGTATCCCTACCCGGCACACGCGGCGCAGACAGACCCCCAACGTTTGAAATATAACACGGACTTGTTCGTCCTCAGCCCGTATACGACTCTCGTTCAGCGTACTAAAGTCAAGTGTGTGCAACTTGGCCTTGTTCTCGCCGCGCAAGAGTTTAAACTCTCTTACAGGTCACCCTCCGCTGACATTCCTTCTTATTCTACGCCTGATGGGGTAGACGAATTCGTTGGAGATGCTTCAGTGACCAAGTCTGGAGCCACCATCACGTACGGACCTTACCATAATGTGGGTCCCTCCACGACCACGGAGTTCCTGTTCAAGTATCAACAACCCGTGTTTGTGCACTACCACTACGATCATCCCGTTCTCGAGGTCACGAAGCTTCAGCGTTCGGCTGAAATCAGCCATTGGGGATCCAATCTCAATATCGAGGACAAGATTAACCTCCACAATGCTGGACCTCTGTAAGTAATAGCACGTCCTGTCTCTCTGATTACTGACCATCAATGCAATGTACAGCCTCAAAGGACACTTTTCCCGGCTCGAGTACCAAAGTCAACAGTATTTCGGTCGCGTGTCTTCGCATATACTCAGCGGTTTGATCCTACATCTCCCTCCAGGCGTGACGAACGCGTATTTCTATGACTTGAATGGAAATGTGTCGACATCCCATTTGCGCCAAACCCCTTCGGTGCCCAAGGGTAGCAAGGCCGTTCAACACAGCCTGCTCGAAATGAAGCCAAGGTATCCCCTTTTGGGTGGATGGAACTACTCGTTTACGCTTGGGTTCGACACACCACTCCAAGACTCGGTGAGCTGGGATGCAACGAATCAGAGACATATTGTTGGTGTTCCCGTCATGACGCACATTCCTGGATCAGTGGTGGACGAGGCGGAGATCAAGATTATTCTGCCCGAGGGCGCGACGTAAGGATTTCGATTTGTGCAAAATGATGGAGGAAGCTGAGCGAAAGTATCACAGCGACATTGGGGTTGCAACGCCTTTTCCTGCGCTGTCGAGTACGATCTCGACACACGTGAGCTACCTGGATACGACGGGGCGTCCGGCTGTCCTAATGACATACAAGGACTTGGCTGACAAGCACACTGCGATGATCTATGTACGTCGAGCGGCGTCGGATGGCATCTTCTGACGAATAGCTGCAGGTTTCGTACAAGGTACCGTTGTCAGCGCATCTGAAAAAACCGACGGTGGTTGGGGCTGCGTTCATGTCCTTGTTTATGATTGGATTAGCAGCTAGACGAGTTGATCTGAGATTGCACAAGATGTAGTAGCAGGCAAAAACAATCCTCTTAGTAATGTTCACCCCGAGCCTCGTCCGCGCTGTTGCAACTGGCATACCCAGGAAACTCCTTCGCCCGTATGATCTCGCCCTGCAGCTCAAGCAGCTCTCCGCTGCTGGAAACGTCGGCGCTGCTGTCCAGCGTTTGCGCTCGGTGCCCAGAGATGCCCAGAACGTCCCCGCATGGAACACCATGCTCTCCCTCTGCATGTCCCACAAAAAGTCTCAGCTCGCGTACACGCTCTTCATCGACGTGAGTCCTCCCTTTTCTCTCTCTCGATAACTCTTTTCACCCCCCCGTGCAGATGAAACGTCGCGGTTTCTCCCCAAACATTTCCACATTCGTCACCATGTTCAAGGGTCTTTCGCAGATTTCGGACTGGTCAAACCACCCCCAACAGCTCGCTCATGCCCATGCCCTCTATCACTACTATCTCGAGTACATACAGTCCATCAAACACCACGATCCTGGCAACGTCGCACAACTCTCTCTCACCCCCCTTGCCATCTACATTTCCATCCTCGGTGCTGCAGGTGATGTCCAAAAGATGTTCGATGTCTACTTCGCCATGGACCAAGATGGTCCTCAAGCCCCAAACAGATTCGTGTTCACAGCCATGCTCCGTGCCATTGCCAACAACCAGGAACGCGCAGGTGTCATGTCCGTTCGTGACACTGCTGCTTCAGATGCGAAACATGTCTGGTTACAGATCGAAAAGACCATGCAGAAGCATCCAGATTTTGAGCTCGACTCGCACCTCATCACAGCAGTCATACATGCACTCACCCGCGGTCGACCAGCCGATCAGAATCTTGCACTAGACATCATCGCTCACCACCTTGGTCTCACAAGACCTGGTTACCCAGATCCTTTCAGACTCTCCCCCCATCTCAATCACTGGACTCTCGATGCTGCCCTTCAAGTTTGCTTCGCAATGCAGAAATTCAGGCTCTGTGTTCATTTCATGCATCTCATCATGGACAACGTCGATCTCGACCGACTTGGCGCCCGCTCACTCGTGGCAAAGTCACACATTCACAAGCTTCTGCGCGCTCACGCATCCCTTGCCATGTTTGCCTCCCCTCACGAAGCTTCCCAAGCTATCGATGCAGTCGAATGGTGTCTGAAGAGCGATGCTAAATACGACATCCCCGACTTGCGTCCCGACATGCGGACTTATCACCTCCTACTCATGACGTGCCTCCGCACCGGCGATTGGGAAGGCACCATCAAGTCGTTTCAGCTCATGACGGGTATTCAGATCGATTTCTTTGATGAATCCGAGGGCAAGACCTCTTTCAGGGTCCACGAGGGTAGGGGTTTCACACCGGATGTAGAGACCATGTCCTTCGTCGCACGCACCGCGCTACAGACCAAAGACAACACCAAGTGCTTACAGGCATTGAGGCTCTCCGAGTATGTTGGTATTGACAATCTGCTCAAAGACGGAGTCGCCGAATCATATTATCGGGCGTCGTTTGCCCGGGCGCTAATGGGTATCGTCGACCAATTGTTGGATGACCCGAGAACTGAACACCGTCGAGAGTGGCTTCTCTCGCTCAAAGTTCGCACTCGGCGAGTAGTTCGCACATTTGGGAATACCTTCAGAGCAGAAAAGCTTACGCTCGGCAACCTGTCTACGCTGACTCGGGAGGATAACGCAGTCTCATTTGACCTCGCCGCAAGAAGCAGTAAACCTCGCAGTAACTGAATCATGACCTGTTTCTGATGTTGCACCTAGACTCTGCCACTACCATACATAGATTATACTTACAAGTTAGATAAAGGCAAGCAATGTAAACGCAAAAGCAAAAGTGTCCACGACAGGTAATCCCGCAACCAAAAGTCCAATAGTGAGGAAACGGCAGTCGAACGGGTTGGACTATGCAATCGAATTCGGACGATCCCCGAATCTTGAAGGGTCACTCTTGAAGCCGGGCGTCGGGGGAACGAAAAGCGTATCTTCTGTCAGTGCCATCGACACCGGTTGGTATGTGTGCGGAACTTCCCCAGACAGATTCCCCATTGGCATGGGACTGAGTCTTCCAGGCGTCTTGCGAGTTCGAGCATTCTTTCGACGTCTGCAAAGTAAAATGATTCCCACAACGGCAAGTACTATCAACACGAGGGCATTCAACGCCATGATACCGAGGATCGCTGGGAGATACTTGGAGAGATTCTCGATAGCCGTAGCAACGTCCGTCGATAGCGTGACTGTCGTAGATCCAGACCCAGAGTTCGAGACATTGTAGGTGATGTTAGTGTTTGGAGAGCCGCCTCGAACACTATGAAATTCGACAGATGCTTGATCAGGGTTGATGAGAGGAAGCATTTGAACGTATGGGTCCCCCATGTCTTCTGAGGAATCATAGTCGCCGAAGTCGTATAGGGTGTAGATTGAGCGGAGGACATTATCACCAATCAACCAGTCACTGGACCAAGCATTTAGATCTGTCACGAATGGTGATTATTGGAAAAACAAACAATTGGCCAGAACCGACGGACACGCTCTGTGGAACGAAGGAGCCGACGCAGGTGCTCGAGCTGCCGGGGAGAGTGGGCGTGACGTCGAGTGGATGTATAGGAAAGATCTGATTGCTTGGGAACTATCAAAGGACGCTTGATTCAAGAAAGATGGAGACCTACTCGATCTGCAGGGCCATATCAATCTCGACGTCGCATGGAACAGTCCATTGGCCGAGAGTGGAATCGTACTGTGCACCAGGAATACCACCGTAAATGGCTGTACATACGTTGGTAGGTGCGTACCTTGAGATGATTGTTCATCATTGTTTCATGATTATCGTGATGCATAGCTTACGTGAGTGATGTGCCGCTGTCAAGTAAAACAACAGCCTTGTTCGTCGGGGCCCCAGCTATCGTGGTCGAGACAGGAACTGTCTGATTTCCAACAATGAACGAGTCCAAAAGGACGGTCCATCTGGATGGTGCGGTAACAGGCCATGTTGGGATCTGGTTTGTATTTGTGACGTTGGCATATTGGGGATCTGTCTCGCCAACGGTAAAGGTACCCTGGACGCCATCCCCGTCTGAAATACTCTGGAGTGAGAATGTAATGAAATTGGGTTCGCTTGGATTGTCATGAAAGAGGTTGTAGAGGAGCGTTCGTCCCGAGGATGAACCAGACTGGTTGAAGGCGGCATCGATGGTAGAAAGAGAATCGAAGCCGACGCCCAAGATGCCTTGTGCGCCATATGACAATGCGGGGTTCTGAGCAGTTGAAACGTTCAAGTATGCTTGCTGGGGTATGGTGATGCTGAGCCAAAGGTTAGGCGTGGATGCACAGGAGAGGGAGATGAAAAGATACCCTGCAAAGTTTGTCGAAGCAAAGGCCACTTTGCCTTGTGCCCAACCTAAGGCATACTAACCGGATTGAGTCGCGACAAGGCGGGCGCGAGGGTGCGGATGCTTACGGTCAGATTGAGGCTAACCGACTTGGTCGGACATGAGTAAGAGGAAGGGCAGGAGAGAGGAGTGTACTGACGCTAGCCTCGGCATTTGGGGGCGAGCCGGGAGTAGGGAGTGCCCAGAGATCTGAGAATGGGGAATGGGCAAGGAGGGCGAATGGGTGAGGAACGACGTACCAGACGAGCCAGTGTCGAGCTGGACGGGGAACGCTGGGTTGCAGATGAGTTTCTGGATGCAGAATGGTGGGATCAAGCTTACGGACGCCTCCGATGGTGAGCTGTGATGCGGGTCAGAGAGAGAGAGAGAGAGAGACGAGAAGACATACGTTTGTGATGTAAATGAGGTCCTGTACGTCGCTTTGGAGGATGTGAGGAGAGGGGGGAGGAGGAGAAGATGCATACCTGAGAGAAAGAGCGGTGGTATTGAAAGGAGAGACTGCGCGACGCTGCAATTGCTTGGGGGCCCGTCGAAACGAAATCTTCATGGCAATGAAAAAGAGTGACTGTGGCTGTGCTACTGCTCGTCCCTTCCCTTTGACCAGCGATGCGCGCGACGAACCAGTCCATCCTCCGCCTCATCGCCCTCACCGCCCAGCACGCCGCTTGTCCTTGCCATCGCTGTACACCACACACACACGGCCCAGCTGCTCTCACCCAGCTCAGACAGCTCGCTACGCCCGTAAATACAGTCCAGAAAGAGTATGCCTTCGAGGTGCGTCCTCGGCTCACCCCCTGTCGTTCTCTCCAATCCCTCTTTCGTAGGTCGCGGCATCCAACCTCAGGTTCGGTGAAGGCGTCACCCGTGAAGTCGGCATGGACCTCAAGAACATGAAAGCGCGCAAGGTATTTCCCTTACACACACATCCCCTCCGTCCCTCCATCTCTGTTCCACCAGGTCGGCGTCTTCACGGATCCTATCGTAGCAAAGCTTAAGCCGATGGCCGTCGTATGTGCTTTCCCGCAGATGCTCCTTGCTTGTCTACCTCACCCTCCTCCCTAGGCCCTCGAGGCCCTCCAATCCCAGCAGGATCTTCCTTTCCTAGTTTACGACCAGGTGGTGACAGAGCCCACCGAGGACAGTTGGAGAAGTGCCATCGCCTGGGCGAGACAGCATGACTTTACTCATTTCCTCGCGTGAGTTCCATCTGCGATCGCTCGACCCATCTAACTTCCATGCACGTTTCACACAGCGTTGGAGGCGGAAGTGTCATCGACACCGCCAAAACCGCAAACTTGTCCGTGTTTCTTCTCTTTCCAACCTTTGTCTCCTCACTTTCAACAGGTTTTCAGTTTACAAGGACAACGACCTCATGGACTTTGTCAATGCTCCCGTCGGAAAAGGGCTTCCCATCTCTCAGAGCCTACGTCCTCTTATTGCAGGCAACTACCCTCTCACATGCTCTCCTCAGTGTGATTTGACCTATTTTTAGTCCCTACTACTGCTGGAACCGGCTCCGAGACAACTGGTGCTGCCATTTTCGATGTCACTTCGCGCGCGTTCAAGACCGGTATTGCGAACCGTGCCCTTAAGCCAGTCTTGGGTGTAGTTGACACTGCAAACACCGAAAGTTGTCCAACGCAAGTACACATCAGCGCTGGCCTTGACGTCCTTTTCCACGGTATGGAGAGCTACACTGCAATTCCGTGAGGACAACACTGGGTGTTTCAGCTTGTTGCACTCACCTTCTTCAGTTATACGGAACGTACCCCTCGTCCAGCCAACCCAATTCTGCGCCCAGCATACCAAGGGAGCAACCCAGTTGCCGACATCTTCTCCATGTGGGCTCTCAGGACAACAATCAAGTACCTCCCTCGAATTGCCAAGGATAGTACCGATCATGAAGCAAGAAGTCAAATGCTGTATTTTTGTCCTTCACCACGATACGCCCACAGTCAGCTCACATGGGTACTGTAGCCTCGCTGCTTCCTTTGCTGGTATTGGATTCGGAAACGCCGGTGTGCACTTGTGTCATGGAATGAGCTACCCGGTAAGTTTCAGTAATTGGATTTGATGTGATTCCCTGGCGAACGCGTGTCAGATCTCTGGTTTGAACAAGAGAGGCCCCAAATACAAGCACCCAGGATACCATGTCGACCACCCTATTATCCCCCACGGTGTCAGGTACGCCGCAGTGCCCGCCTGTGCTGATCCCAGTTACCTATGACTTGTACACTAGCGTCGCCATCACAGGACCTGCAGGTATGTTTCGCACTTTGGCCAGCATAATAATTCTTACCCCCCACCAGTTTTCCAGTTTACGGCCCCATCGTCGCCTGACCGCCATCGAGAAGCATTGGCGATCTTCAACAATACAACGGTGACCGATCCTTCTATCACTAGCATTCCGGATTCCGAGATTGGCTCCTACTTGTATGAGTCGATTGCCCGGTTCCTCGATGGGCTTGGTGTACCGCGTGGTTTGAATGCGGTGGGCTACACGAAGGATGACATTCCAGCACTTGTAGAGGGCACACTCCCACAACGTCGCGTATTGGATCTTGCGCCGAACATTGGCGATGTTGTTGGAGAAGATGGAAGGGAACATCTCACCCGGATCATGGAAGCATCTTTGGAGTACTAGTTGTTGTGTACTATCAACCGTGTTGTTTTGCCCGCAACACGAGAAACGTGCCATTTCAGGCTCTTCATTCGGATGCGATGACCCAGGACGACACGATAGCTCACAAACGCCGAAGCAGGTTCAAACCGTGCATTGATCTGCACGATGGAAAAGTTAAACAGATCGTCGGTGGTACTTTGTCAGACGACCACCCTGGCGCACTCAGGACGAATTTTATCGCGAGGTCGGTGTGGCGACCGTCGAGCACGAGTGTCATTCGATCATTTCTAGTCAATCCGCAGGAGATTTTGCACGCTTATACAAAGAGTACGGGTTGCAGGGTGGGCACGTCATAAAGTTGGGAGCTGGAAACGAGGATGCCGCGAGAGAGGCGTTGGAGGCGTGGCCAGGTGTGTCTCCCGACCTCGATGATCTGACGGCCGTGACATGGTCCATCTCCATCATACCAGGGGCTTTACAGATAGGTGGCGGAATAACGGCACTGAACGCACAAGAATGGTTAGATGCGGGTGCTAGCAAGGTGGGTACAATGCCACGACCTGATTTCCGTCTTATTCTATTCAGGTGATTGTCACCTCATATCTCTTTCCTGGAGCGAAATTTTCTCGGGGGCGACTTGACGCCATCTCCAAGGCCGTCAGCAGGGACAAGCTTGTCGTGGATGTGAGGTTAGCCAGTCCTTTGTGTGCAGGTTGATCCCATGTAACGGGACCGATGAGTAGCTGTCGCCGTCGAGGGGACAAGTGGTTCGTAGCGATGAACAAGTGGCAGGACCTCACGGATATGGAGGTATCTAAAGGTGGGTCGGAGACGATTGTGCGTCTTGTCCCCGCCAGTTAACAGGACACGTTAGCGTCACTCGACATGCTGTCAAAATACTGTAGGCAAGTGGAAGGCGTCGGTTGCATACAAGCATCTCAGAGACCCTGTGCAGTGAATTTCTCATTCATGCCGCTGATGTAGAGGGACTGTGTCAAGGGATCGACAGAGAACTTGTGCAAAGCAAGCATTTCGACATTCTTTACATGTTGTATCGTGGACTGATCCTGAACGCAGAGCTCGGCGAATGGGTGACGATACCAGCCACGTATGCTGGGGGAGCAAAAGGTACGGTAACTTCTCGTACGGGTTAGCAAGTCGGCTGATCACGAACAGACGTCTCGGATCTGGCTCTTGTGGACTCACTTTCGGGTGGAAAAGTCGATCTGACTTATGGGAGGTGAGGTCGCTCGCTTGAAAATGTAAACGGCGGCGTTGAACGCGTCTCAAGCTCACTCGACATTTTTGGCGGGACGTTGGTGAAATTTCGAGATGTCGTCGAGCACACTTTAGAGACACCGTAATCGTGAGAAATGTGGCTAATAAACTATACAGTTCTTGCTTGCGTAAGCGCGACTACAACTGTTGCTCGCCATGTCAGACCGCCTCAGATAGACTCTTCGACATGCCCGGCAAAGTCAAGGCCTACGAACTCCAATCCAAGTGAGCCTCAACGCGTAGTGTGTGTGGATCCTGATCGACTCGCTCGTATCATATAGGTCCAAGAATGACTTGACAAAACAGCTCTCCGATCTCAAGAGCGAGCTGCTGACCCTCCGAGTGCAAAAGACGACCGGAGGAGCCCCTTCAAAACTTACCAGGATGTATGCATCATTTATTGCCTGTAGTCGATCTCGGCTCAAGTTTGACAGCAACGTCGTGCGCAAGTCGATCGCGCGGGTCCTCACCGTGATGAACCACAAGTCACGCCAAAATCTCCGCGAGTACTACAAGAACAAGAAATACCTCCCGCTTGACCTCCGGCCGAAGAAGACCCGTGCCATCAGGCGGCGACTGACCAAGGTGGGACGCATTGAACCAGATCTTATCCGTCGCGTTGAGGCAACTTTTTGCGATCTGCAGCATGAGGCGTCGTTGAAGACGGAAAAGCAGCACAAGAAGGACATTCACTTTTCTCTGCGCAGATACGCAGTCAAGGCATGAGATTGCAGCAGCCCGTCGTTTACATGAATCTTATTTGTCTGGTTGACTTGACATGTTGTGCCCACCACCGTCAAGGGACTGATTTCTGAGATATCGTCGAGACGGGGGGATGGGAAATAATGATCACCCTGACACGTGTCTCATGGAGCGTACATGTGTCAAACGCCAAGCTTTGGCTCAGACCACCATGTCTCCGCCCAGCAATCGTCTCCGGAAACCAAGTTATGCTGACCTTCCTCCAAGACCCAGCCAGGAGGACCATCCTAGAGAGCCCTACCCTGTTCCCAGCAGCAACCCTGCAAGCCAATACACATTGCTCGACAAACTCGGTACGGGCAGCTTCGGCACCGTCTACAAGGCAATCCACAACGAGACTAAGCAGATAGTTGCAATCAAACAGATTGGTGCGTCCCCGTCATCCACCCCACGTCCGGTCCCCCTTTCATCCTCGAACAGACTTGGAGGACTCGGATGACGATATATTGGAGATCCAACAGGAGATAGCCAGCTTAGCCCAATGCGATTCCGAATATGTCACCCGATATTACGGCTCCTTTGTCGTGGCGTACAAATTGTGGATAATCATGGAATACCTCGCGGGAGGATCATGCCTCGACTTGCTCAAAGCCGGCGTCTTTTCAGAGGTACATATAGCAGTCATCTGCCGCGAGCTACTTTTCGGTCTCGATTATCTCCATTCAGAGGGAACCATCCACAGAGACATCAAAGCTGCCAATGTCCTGCTCTCCGCCGCCGGAAAAGTCAAACTCGCAGATTTCGGCGTCGCTGCCCAACTTACGAGCACTCTGAGACATACATTCGTTGGCACTCCCTTTTGGATGGCACCGGAAGTCATTCGTCAAGCCGGATATGATGCTAAAGCAGACATGTGGAGCCTGGGCATAACCGCGATTGAGATGGCAATGGGCGAACCGCCCCTGGCAGAGTACCATCCCATGCGTGTGCTCTTCCTTATTCCCAAGGCAAAACCTCCAACGCTCGAGGGGAACTTTAGCCCTGCCTTCAAAGAATTCGTCTCTTTATGCCTCACAAAGGATTCTAGCATGGTGCGATATGCCCCACTTTGCTTGGTGCCTGCTCATATGAATTCCAGCGCCCCACAGCCAAAGAGCTTCTCCAACATAGATTCGTCAAGAATGCGAAGAAGACGTCATACCTCACGGAACTAATTGAACGTCATCAGGAGTTTCGTGCCCGATCCCCTCAAAAGGGTCTTCAAGCATACCAGCCCACTTTCAAGGGAATCCTCAATTGGGAAAGTAACGCCACAATACGCAGTGATTGGAATTTTGACACCATCAAATCTTCGTCTATAATGGGGACATTCAGCAGTGCCGCCCGGGACCTACTCCCTGACATGGATGATGAGGAAGCTGTGGAAGATCCTTTGGTCTATGACGAAGAAGGACAGTCCATTTATACAGAAAGCGCTATCAAGAGTAGCGAACAGTTGGCATCTAGTGGTATTGGGATGAGTCACCAGGCAACATGCTCGACTGTTATGATCAAATCGTCATCCGAAGAACATGACATTCCCACTCTTCTTTCCGCGTCAGGTACTTCTCCGAGTGATTCTGGAGCTTCATCTGGGCCTGTCACTCCACCGGAAGGTGGGTTACCTCAAGACGCCCCCCCTGCTTACACTGGTTCTATCCAGTCGGTGAAGCGTTCGTCGTATGCAGCAAGGCACAGAATCACTGGTTCCGGGACGGTTATGCGGGAGGCTGATCTAGGCTCTGGTATAGATACGATCAGACCAGTGAAGAAAGTCGACACGATTGGTTCCCTAAGGCTCTCTGCAGAGTATGTCGGCACAGCGCGCAGAGATGATCCTCCCCATTCCCCGTCATCGACTTCACCTACTAAAGAACGCTCGCCGTTTAAGCGAAGAGCAAGTGAATCAGAGCGAGCTGGGCGAGCTATGGTTGACGACGTAATTCTTCCGGTCCTGCAAAACGTAAGCCCAACCTTGCATTATGCCACCCTTTCTGACCACTCCTCCAAGGCCATTCGTGATGACATGGACGCTCGGGAGATCGAGTCATTGAGCATGATAGCGCGAGGTTTTTCCGACCTACGCGATGCCAACCCAACCCTCTCTTATAATGTCATCCTTGATATTCTTACTGGCATCAACGAGTGCGTCTTTTTGTGCTGGCGGGGGAATCTTGCTCATTACCTGCGGGCAATTTAGGAATGCCGCCGTCCGACAATACGTGCAGACTTCCCGTGGACTACTTCCCCACAAACGAATTATTCGAAAAAGCGAAATGACGGCTAGGGGTCTAGTAGTCACCGAGATTCAAGAGGATATCTCAGCTCCTCCAGTAGAAGCGACTGGTTCGTCATCGGTTAAAGCAGATGACCCAGCTGGTCAAGTACGCAAGTCCCCCATTGCCGAACTTTTGTATATGCGTTGGCTCGAGGGACTTCGGATCAAATGGCCAAACATTCTGTCGTCGTGAGATGACGTGGCGATATGTACCTGCGCAACCACAACCGTTGTATCGCGGTCGAGGTATTCTCTCGGATCTATATTATTTTGTGCGCGCCGCTACGAACAGTTTCATAGTGTAACTAAAAGCCTTTCATGTCAACACCCAACGCATTATTCCGAGACAAACTCATGTTTCGTGTATTTTCCGATGAAACAGTGTTGTTGTTATTTTCAGACTCGGGAGCATGAACATCCGTACACACGATTCAAGTTCCAAGTGCAAAGGCCGCTACAATTTCCCAGACAATAAGAATAAGAATAAGAATATATGTATAAAGATTGTAAAGTGGATCGTGCCCAGGATGCTATATAGTAAGACAAGATAATAATGTACCCGTGCGCCGCATCCAACTTCCGCGTCAAAGAATGATACTGCCAGCTACAGCAGCGACGAAGGTAGCGATACCAGATAGTACCAGCGATGCGGCACTACCAAAGTGTTCGGCTCCACTCTTCTGGTTTGCATGGGGAGCACCAGAGGCACTGTGAGAGGAACTCGACTGGGAGCTTGAAGCCGTGGGGTGACTAGAGACAGTGGGCGTGGGCGTGCTGCAATCTCAACCAAAAGCGCTCCAAAGAGACAAGCGAAACTTACGCAGTCATGTGTAAAGTCGTATTCACCTGGTTCACCTGGGGAGGCTTGACATGGTCGCCAACCTGTGCAGGAGTGACAGGCGAAGTAGCGTTAAACGCATTCTGGTACGATCCCAGACCATCCATTTGTGCGAGCGACACACGCTTCCACCCATTTGAGACCATTAGTGGATACGCACTTACAAAGCTAGAGACCGCCAAATCAGACAACTCGTGCTCCAGTATAACGAGACCCGGGGTTTTGGGACCTAATGAATTCACACCACATTTAGCAATCCATATAGTGGAAAAAGAAACGCCATCGCCAACCAATTAGCCACGTCTGCATCTGGGTGTTAATCTTGTCCAGCGTAGTGCCAGGAGGGATTTGGTCAAGTGTCCAGTCGTTGGTGCTGAAAGAAAAAAGAAAATTAGGCAAAGCAACGACATGCGGAAACAAGCAAAAGTAACCAACTCTTGATTCCAAATGACCGTGGTCAACCCCAATACTTCCTTGGCAATAGCGCGAACACGCATGTCGCAGTCACCATACGGGGGGCGCCAGAATCGGGGAACGCGTCCTCCTGTAGAGTTATGGACGAGCCACATCGACCAGCCCAACTCAGCCACTACCTCTTCATTAGACTTCGTAGTCATATAAGGGTGCGACCATGTGTGGATAGCGATGTCATCCCCACTGGTCTCAATGGCTTCTTGGAGCGTCTGCGGGTTTTGGAGCATATTCTGGCCAATAAAAAAGTGGGTCACGCGCTCGTTATTATCGCGGAGAAACTTGTACAGAGTACTCGAAGCCTAGAAGAGAATGCGTCAACTTCACGGTGACAAGTCATACATCGGAAAAAAAAAGAAGAAACAAACTGGGAGGGGGCCATCGTCAAAGCTGAGCCCGATCACACCAGATGGTGCATCCCAAACATCGCCAGGAATGATGCACTTATACGTCGACGAGCAGACTTGGGGGCTATAGGGATCATAACCGGTGGGATACGTTGGGTTCTCGGTACCAGCGCTCGTAGACATGGGTATGTCTGGTATCTTGCCAGCCGCGACAGCCTGGTTCAACGCATCGAGCCACGACTGAGGCATATTCGTCGTCGAGGCGAGGTCTGCAGGAAAGCCCGCAGACCATTCTGTCCGGTTGGAGTGTCAACACAGGGCACAAAAATTCGGCGCAGGGCATACCGGGCGTTCCTATGGCGGCATAAGCAACACCATCATTGCTACCTGCACGCCTAAACAGGCTGTAGACGGGATGGCCTTCCTCGTGGTACCACCTGCTGGGTAAATGTCCGGCGTCGGTGTGGGAATGAGTAGCAGGCTTGACGGACGCGCGTGCAGCAGTAGCGGCAAGGAGGAGGACAGAGGCAAACCGCACGGGCATGGCTAGGAAAAAAGCCTAAACGAGAGGAGGGGAATAGATAGAAGGTGTGCTGGGGAGGAAAATGAGAAGCGATAAAGGGAGAATCGAGAGCTTGCATTTTATACCATGAAAGAGGAATGCTGACAATGTCAGCCTCTAGAGAAGCTATTCTACTTACTGTATACGGATGCATTTCGATCGCCTGGACAAGTCCAGGAATTCACTGAAGAGCTCCAGCGTCGAACTACAAGTCAAGTTTGATCGACACTCCAAACTGACACTCACCACTAGCTCCGCGACCGTCGTTGAGGAAAATCCATCAAGCCTGGCGGGTTACCTCACCAACGGCGTGGAAGCAATTTTGGTGCTCGCAACTGGATTCCAGTCGATGAATTCGATCGTGATACAATGGTTGACAAAAAAACATAGTATTGGTTCAAATCACATACTATGCCGCAGGGGTTAGCGAGGCAGCAGCAGATTCCCCACGAAGTGCACTCTTGAGAATTAAAATGCCCGACTTCAACTGCGCGACCTCCTTCACCATAGCCGTGAACCTGGCCTTCTTCGCTTCGCTTGTCAAATATGGTGTGAAGTGCTGGATACAGTCCCGTGTCGTCGCGTTTGGCGTGTTCTGTAGCCACTCGATGAGCATCTTCTCTTCCAACTCTCCTTCGGGCGCAGGACCAGTCGGCAGCGGCTTCCGCTTCTTGGGCTTCGGAGCAGTCGTACCGTTGGTCGCACCGCTGGTTGTACTAGCACCAGAAACTTCATCAACTTTGCGTTTGTTCGCGGGTTTCGGTATCGCGTTTGACGGAGAGCCGACCAAGCCTTTATTGCCACCCGCTGACGGGCTGGGCGCACCCGCAACAGGGCTGGTTGCCCGACTGCCTCCCGGCACTCCGCTGAGCGGACTGTTCCCTCTGCTCACGTTGGCTGATTTAGTTTTTGGGCCCTTGGGACTTGTGGCTCGTTTAGCAACGACGGAATGACCTCCCAGGCTGGAGATAGGCGCTGGCGAAGCTGCCCGAGAGCCAACAGTAGAACCTTCGGTAGTCGGAGGCTTTGTGGCTGGCTGCTGAGAAGTCGACCTAGATTTCACCTGTTGGGGTTGCTGCTGTATGGCGGGTTCGTTCGAGACGAGGGGAGGCTCTTCTGCTTCTTCATTTTCGTCCTGCGAACCAATGGTGAAATTGGCGAACAAATTTTGAAGGACATGACCACGCTCACCGAACTCGCGTATGGATTGCGCTCTTCGTCACTTTCGTAGGCAATATTCTTCTCTAGTTTGCGCATGAGCTTCTTGAGAGATTTTCCATCCTTTGACAGCTGGGACTCGTCCTCGTCCTCATCCGACTCGTCGATGTACCCTTCGCGTCGTTTGTTGGCCAGCTTATACTCTCGTTTCAGACGTTCCTGCAGGATGAACGTTGGAGGTGAGACGCTCTCGAGAACAAGACGTCCACGGACTGACCTCGAGTTCTTTGGCTTCCTCGTCATCCATATCTGCAGCCTCGTGCTCATCATCATCTGCCACCTCTTCTTCAAATAGTTGCTCGTCGAGATGGCCTTCACCGTCGTCTTCTCGTTTAGGTCGAACATTCCCATCCTCGTCTCGCTCTGCTCCCTGTGCGCCTCTATTTACTGTTCGTAAAGCCCTTCCGCCTGGTGCTCTGCTTTGGCTCGTCGTATGTACAAGTGGCGCCGCGCCGACAACGGTGTGTGCGTCGGGATCGGCCTTGAACATGGCTGAAGTAGCTGCGGAAGGACCCTGTCCATGTCTGCGGTGCAACAGCCAGCGCTCTGGATCCTTGTTTTTTTGTATCTTGGCCATCTGGAAAGAAATCAGACCGACCGTAAGAGAGGAGAAGCAGGCAGTACGTACGAGCGACTCGGCCTCCTCCAAGTTGGGGACATGGTGCTTTGGTTTTTTGTGGAACTTGTACCACCGGTGCGCAGGCACAAATTTGAACACCTCTTGTGCGGCGGGCATGAAGAGGGCGTGCGTTTCTGCCTTTGAGACCTCCTCTAATTGTCCGACCCAAACCTCGTTCTGCCGCGCATCTTCCATCACCCATGGGTATCTCTCTTCTCTCCTGAGCTGCCGGACATCGTCTGGGACTTTGAAAACCTGCCTCGTCCTCCTCGTCATTTTCTTTTTCCCGTTCGCGAGCGTCTTTCCCTTGGACTCTTTTTCCTTGGACGAACCCTCTCCTGTCGTGTTCGCGATAGGCCGGCCGTCTGCGTCGACCATGACTATCCTGCCATCCGGACCAATGACCGGCTTGCCATCGGGGCCGAGCATCGGGCCCACGGGAACCTGCTGAGTGGAGGGTTGGGTTTGCCTCCTGAGGTCCTTCCTGTTCAGCTTTATCGGCTCGTCCCATGTAGAGACGTCTACGAGCTTCCGGGAGTCGAACTTCATGATGTCGTATTTCCATCCGTTGAGCGCCGAGGACATGAGCTTGTACTCGGAGAAGTCGCCATCGGGGAGCTTGGAGGTGTCCTCGACGTCGTCCGCGTTGGGTGGGGTGGGTTGTTGGCGAGGCGTTGTAGATTTGCGGGGTGAAGGCGGAGGTACGTCTTTCCTGAGTGGCTTCTTCTTGTGGAAGAGGAGGGATTCGGCAGACTTTGGTGGCATGAAGCAACCCACGTTGATCACGTAATCAGACGCTAGCGGTGAGGAATACAAACGAAAAGCCTAGGCGTAGCACTATGTACATCGACGACATCTCGAGGCAATCGTCCGTTATGAAACGAGAAATGAAATGAAATGATACCAGCGTAAATAACAAAACCCAGACATGAAATCAGGAGCAGTGGGGGGATTCAGGTCGGAGGAGCCTCCACTCTGGTCGTCGGTATACTGCCATTCGTCGACGAAGGTTGGTGCGACGACTGCCCCGCCGCCGACGAATATGCGTTTTCCGAAGAAGACGGTCGCGACTGCGGTGGCTGATGCGAATGTGGTTGAGATGGATGTGGAGGCGGGGGGTATGGTACTGGGCCTTGGCTGTACACGATTGAATGTGGAGGACCACCTGGACCGAATGGCGGCATGCCTTGCCGCAGGTTATCCAGCTCGTGTCTGAGCAGGTCAATTTCGCGAGCCATGTCTTGATGGCTTTGCTTGAGATTGATTACAAAATCGATGGCTGCACGGCAGGGTAAGCAACAAGCCAAGAAACGAAAAAGAAAGCAGACCGACCCTTGCTCAGGATTTCCCATTTGCTTGCTTTCATGCCACGGTCGGCTGGTAGCTGATCTCGGAGTTCATCGAACAGGTCTTTCATTTCCTTCCGACGCTTGCGTTCGGCAAGCTTATGTGATACTCTTAGCTCAGGGGAGCGAGAATAAGGGGTCGAACCAGGCTCCTTGGCCTGCTTAGCGGTCGAGGTTGAAGATGGGAGCGGGGAGGACGAGCCGTCTGGTGGGGCGGTAGAGGTGGGGGCGGGAGCGGAAGACGGGATGGCGTCGCGTAATTGGCGGGATGGGGGGCGTGACCGGGAGCGTACGTTTCTCGTCGGGCCGACGGCGGGGGGGATGTTTTCGGGGACAGACATTCGCCTGTCCGGGGGGAAGGATATGGGAGGGATCATGGTTTGGGGCAAAGGTTGGGACTCGAAGGGACGGTTTGAATTCTGTATATTAGGGTCTTGGTGGCCATCCGGATGTTGTGCTGCAGGCCACGCGAAAGTCGCCATGCTACCAGATGTTGGAGGTGCTGGTGATCGTCCATGTGGCTGGTCACCGGAGAAAGCCGAGTAGGGACTGGAGCCGTTTGGGAGGATTGCGGGCAATGAGTCGCGTCTGTCATGAAGCCACCACTGGGTGTTGTTTGTGGGGGGGGTACCAGAGATGGCTGGACCAGAGATCATCGCGCCGGCGTGGACTGAATGGCGACGGTGATCGTATATGCTGAGATGGGCCATCCTGTGGGTGTCTACGGCGGAGCCACGGCGTTTTTGTGCGCGAGCGTCGGGATCGATGTTCATGGGACTGGGTACGCCGGGGCCGGTGAGGTGGGAATCAGGGTCGTCGGTGGAGACGGGTTCGCGGTCGGAGGACATTTTGCGTTTTGTGCCGTGTGGAGGGAGCTGGGAGTCGGAGGAGTTCTTGGAGGGATGGGTTTGGAAGAGGAGGAGGGGGAGGAGACTTACCGCGATGGAGTGGCGACGGGAGCTGTCGTCGCTGTCGTCGAGTTGGCGTATGAATGTGCGGGGGGAGTGGTGGTCGTTTGTGTCTGCTGGGGTGTTTCCTGTGGGGAGAGGTGCGCGAGGGTACGGGAGGGGGAGAGGGACATACTGGAGAGACGGTTAGGTCTGGGGGTGGGTTTTGTGGGATCGAGGACGTGATCGGGGGAGGGGGAGCGGAGTAATTTGCGGATTTGTTTGCTGGAAGGTTCGGGGAGGAGGGCGGAGGGTGAGTCGCCGAAGACGTAGTTTGGCGCGGGGCGGGGGGCTGGTTGTGAAGATGAGTACGGGGAGAGGTGCGGAGGAAAGGGGGGTACCATCAGGGAGACGGGATGCGTGGAGGGAGGGGTCGGTGAGTGAACCTCTGCGGTGCTGCTGGAGGTAGTCGAGGGGGGGAAGGGAAATGAGCTGGGAGGAGGAGGAGGCGGAGGAGGACTTTGGCGGTGGCATTGGGGGAAACAGGTCGACTTGTGAACCGTCGACTTTCTACATACTTGGAACGGTCCTGCCGAACGCCGACACGTGGCAATACCCGTTTTGGTCATATGAAGATGCTACCACCCAGCCCGCTCGCCGCCACCGTCCGTCGCGCCGTGCCGCTCAGTCCCGCCGCCGTCGACACTGGCACGGCACGTCCGCACACGCTGTTCCGAGTGCGCCGCCCGCCCCGACCGAGTCCCCGCCGTCGCTCGAGATCATCATCCTCCACGCCGACCATGTGCCGCACCCACGGTATGTAATCCAGGAACACGACCCTCTCTCCCATCGTCCGTACGGGCGGTCCAACGAGAGCCTCCAACGCGTCCACCATCCGAGCATGATACGCCACGTGAGCACCGGCGTCGATCTCCATCGGACCCGTCCCACTCTCCTCGTGCAGTACGCCACGTGATTGCCGGATGGCTTCTTCAATGAGCTCATCTCGCTCCCAATCCTCCCTCTCTACCACCACATACCCCATCTCCGACCCCTCTCCCGCCAGCCCGCTTCCTCTCGCACCCGATCTACACAGCTCACCGTCAACACGCGACACCAGCTCCCTCTGACGGCTCATTTTTCGCCACCACCCGCTCTCCGTCGCCATACCATCCCTGCATCCACCGGAAATTGCCCAACCCGATCGCACAACTTCAGCCTCCTCCCCTTGGTGCTTCCCTGCTGATCCCTGCCTCGCGCCCGCGCATATGAATTGTAATTGCATGATAGACCGTCGTAGATCGCCCAATCGTACTCGCTCGGTTCTCGCGTAATCCCCCCCTTCCGCTATCTCGATCCCATCCGGCCAATGCGTGCTTTCATATAGAACCACCAGGTCTTCGTGCGGAACAAGCCAGCCCTCGCTCAGTGACACGCATTGGAGAAAGGTGGCCGCCACGCGCGACGGACAGGGCTCAAAAACGAGGACCTTTTGCACAGGCAAATCTCCAACAGGAACAAGTCCTGCATCTGTACAATCCTCGTCAACGCACACCTCTCAACCCAACGAGCCTCTCACCGTTGCATGTCATCACAACCGGCCTTTGGCTGCTCCGAATAAATTCAACAACAGCAGGCCAAAACCCTGCATCGTCTCTGAATAAAATGTCCACCTCCTCGAGTAGCACGAGTGACTGCCGAATGATCGGTCTCGATCCTTCAGTTTCAGCTTGGCATGCTCCAGACATGTCCTCGTCTGATGTGGCCATCTCCTCGTCCCGTGGCAGCGGTTGCACCTCATGTGTCGGACTGCCATCCTCGACGCTGATAGGCTCTCCTTCGGTCCCTGCTTCCCCTGCTTCCCCAAATCCAGTATTCTGTTTCGTCTTGCCCTGGGTCAGATAGCCATCCAGTCCTATGTCCTTTGCCTCTATCGTCCCCGTCGGCTTCGTTGCTCCACGTCTATGGACCGTCTGGACGATATGATTCCTCCCCACTTCTCCGACAAGTTGTTCCAAGCTTGCACCGTTCCGCTTTCCAATACCAGGATACACCTCGAAAACTTCCCATCCCAGCTCCTCTGCGCAGGCATAAACCGCGGCAGTCTTCCCACACCCGGGGGGACCAGTTATAAGGAGAGTATTGGTCAGGTTGTCAGCAAAGCTAACTCGTGCAGATTGGGACCCCGCGCAGTTGGTCTCTGTAGCTCCAATGTTTAATTCATCAGGCTGCACCTCGTCGGTACCAGCCGTACCGTATCCGTGAACCTGAGCATGACTGCGCTGACAGAACGCAACCTCGTCTTCTGATTCCTCGGGAGTGTCCTCGGCTTGCTCTTCATCCGTGTCGCTAAAGACCACAAAGTCGTCCAAGTCTACTCTTCTCCTCTTGTTGCCCCGCTTTCTCGTCACGGCCCGAATAACCCGGGGTCGTTTCGTGCCTCGTGGTACCCCTTTCCAACTACTTTTTTCTTTCTTTCTTCTGGGTGCGGTACCTTGCGACATTGGCTCCTCTGGCTGGCGATCTTGCAAACGCAACTCGAGCGCACTAAGCCAATCTCGCATATAGACTGCGTGCTGCTCATTCCCTAGCACATCATTCGCACGCTTGGGACGAAAACGACGAGCCCACGTCTCGGCATCGCGTAATGATATCCCTTCTTGATGGACAGTTAATTGTGCGAAAGCAGGATGAGACTCGGTGTAATCGCGGCTAAGGGATTTAAGATATTCCTCGCATTTTTGGGGCGTCAAGGGCCGGCAGATACCCCCCAGAGGAGTTGACAGAGTATCGTCAAACTGCCGCCATTTTCTGAGAAAGTCTAGTGGTCCTTCATCTGATGCACGCAAGTTTGAGAATGCCCTACGCTTGAGGGGTGCTTGACCAGCAGTATAGGAATGTTGCAATCCTCGAACATGCTGCGAACATGAGCTAGGGAGAGGCGCGGCATGTCCGAAGCCCAGTGTCCGTTTATTGGACTCCTTTATCTTGTGTGCTGCGCGCAGCTGCGTGCTCTCGCGTGTACCAGCATGCGGCAGGCTCGTGTCACTCTCATAGCAATGAACGTCGAGAGGTATAGGGGAGGAGGGAATAGAATGCGAGGTCGCCTGACCGAGTGCTGAACAAGGAGATGACTGATCAGCAGATGATGAGTGCGGTTCTGTCGACAACTCCATGTCGGTGGAGATATTAGTGATATCTATAACATCCACGCGGACGGCTGTATCTCGTGGTCTCTCACGCACGGAAGAGACCTTTGTGAAAATGGGAAATAGCTGGCCTGTGTGTCCCAATATTGTTTGGAGCTGACGCGGATTACGGTGAACCCACGCACTTGGTTTACATGGCCTAGATGGTTGTGCGGGAGTTTGTGGATCCGCTGCTTGGAGGAGGAGTGAGCCCGGGTCTATGTGCTCGAGGTGCAAATCTTGTGCTTTCTCAGTAGGGTCTGTGCCGGAGTCTGTCCTCTGGAAGAGATCCTTCAGAGTCGTTTGGATTGTTGCCTGAACGGCATATCCAGAGTGAGTTACACGATGCAAAAACATACAGAAATGGTACCCGTTGGACCTTGACTTGACCCATGGACCTTGTCTTCCGCCTTTCTGGCATGGTGATGGTGGATGGCGCAGTTAGGTATGTTACTGTGATTAAATGTTGGCACGCGTCGGAGGGGTCCAAGGCGGGAGCGCGTCGCGTGACAGGTGTCACGCGTGGTGTGTTTCAAAGCATCAAGATGTCAAACGGCCAGGACACTGAACAGCGTCCTCCCATCACCAAGGAGTTGTTGAAGTGGATATCTAGAGAGTATTTTGGTAAGCCGCCTTCTCATGCAGATGGGATGTTGAACCCACTCGCAAAGGTCAGCTATGAACGGTTCATCGTACTGTGCCCTTGATCGCCCACCGTCACCCTTGGAGTTTGCTCAACTTGTTCATTTATCGATACCAGTGGTCATCAAGGGTATCCATCTCATTTGCCTTGCGTCAGTGCAACGACCCCGACGCGTTATTCTTTAGGGATAGAGTTTCCAGCTTTGACAAAGTGGACAGACGAGTATCTCGTTCAAAAAATGGGAGATCAGTCTACCTCGATTGCGGTGACTCCCAACGGGTATGACCTGATCATTCACGACTGCTCTTCAGAAGCGTAATTGAGCGACGACAAGTCGAGCAGATGCTGTCACCCGTGCTCCAGACGGAAAGCTATACTTTGTCGAGCCGTTTGTGGACTCCATGACCCTCGGCGACCTTCTCGAGAAATTGCGTTCAGGTGACTTGTATTCAGTCCATTTTGGTTGGCACGATCACCTCATGCCGCGATTTAGATAAAAAAACATGTTCATTATCTACAATCGCAAAACGGAAATCTGTATTCGCAAGACTTCTTTTCCAACGGAAAGGATGCCTCAGAGTTCAAGGCCCTACGAGCAGATGTCCCCTCCGAAGTCAACTTTGTTCGTGACGCACTCGGTTCGTCACGGTTCATGACAATGTCTTGCAAACGTGCTGAGATAGATTAGGCCGGACGCCTGACGCCGTAAATTTGTGGATTGGGGGCAGCGACAGCGTTACTAGCATACACAGTGGTACGGTACACGGCCATCTCCAAATTGCTGGGCCTGATCGCCTGCACGGTGCAGACCCTTATGAGAACATATACACTGTCGTCCGTGGCACCAAGCACTTTACACTGCTCCCACCAAGCGAAGGATGGTGTCTGGAAGGTTTGTGCCACATATTCCTCCATCTTCGTCGCGTTGCTCATGGAAGCAGAGAGATTATACCCGCATGCTGTATATACCCGTGCTGACGCGACTGCAGAACTCCGTCTGGCTCCATCTCATGCAGCTCCACCTGTGCGATGGTCCTCGATCTCAGATCCCGACCTTTCAGAGGCATTGCCACCGGAGGCTCACCCGATACACATTACACTGGCTGCGGGAGAGACACTGTACCTCCCTGTTGGCTGGTGGCATTTTGTGAGGCAGTCGGGGGATGTCACTATTGCATTGAATTGGTGGTATGATGTCGAGTTCGAAGGGATGCGTTGGGTATGGCTGAATATGCTTCGACAAACCAATTAGTACCTTGTCACGTATCGGTCACATCACGAATTTCCCCGGTTCCAACTATGGGCAAGGACAAGAGCGAGAAAGAGAAAAAGAGAAAGGCAGAGGAGACAGCGAACGCACCACCGACTGAAGATGTAGAAATGGAGGACGCGTCCTCGGTGCGTTTCCTATCCATCGACATGTGCGCTGACGGTCCTCACCTGGGCCCAGCCTAGGAAGAAAACAAAGAAAGACAAGGGGGAGATCGTCATCCCGCTTGAGGACCTTTCTCCTATCGCGCAGCCACTTGCGCAGAAAAAGTTGGTGAAAAAGCTGCACAAGACGATCAAGAAAGGTGAGTCTCGTCCTGCCCAGCCCATGACCACCCATTTTGATGATCGTGTGCGTCACCAGCCTCCAAAGCCAGACAGGTCAAACGCGGCGTAAAAGAGGTCGTCAAGGGTATCCGCAAAGGAGAGCAAGGGCAAGTGATTCATTTCCCGTGTCTTGTGACGCCCGTGTCATTTCATTGCCAGGTTGCTCGTTCTCGCCGCCGACATCAATCCTATCGACATCATATCCCATCTTCCTGTACTCTCTGAGGAGGCACAGATACCTTATGTATTCGTGGCGTCCAAGGAAGAGCTCGGGCACGCCAGCTCTACAAAACGACCGACGAGTTGTGTTATGATATGTCCAAATCTGAAGCGCAAGGTACAGAAGAAGGACGGTGAGGACGGTGGTGAAGACGATTATCGGGAATTGTACGAGGAATGTCGTCGGGACGTAGAAAAGCTTGATGCCACTGTCGTCTTTTGATTTCTTAACGTACTACATCTTTCAGTACTTGCGTTTCGTTTTCCCCGAGTTCGCACGTTCACACAACATTTCTTTCCGCCTCTCAACCATGCCCGCGTCGAAAGCCAAGTCTGCCTCTGCCAATGGCTCGGCTTCTGGAAAAACAACCAAAGAAACACCAGCAAGCACTGTCCCGCCGTCACCGGTCTCAAAACCATCGGAGACCGACCGTGCGCTGACCAATGTCTCAGGGAAACCCGACAAAAGCGCTTATGACGCGGAGCAAGAGAGACTCAGGTCCGATATCGACGCCTTGCAGGCCAAACTTGTGTGTTGTATCCCCCTTGTCATCGGCGCGGTCCCGATCGTATTTTTCGCAGGACGCCGCCCGAGAGAGAATAACGTTGGCTTCCAAGCCTTCGGGCGACGACAGACGAAACGCGCTTCGTGCGGAACTTGACAGCATACGTGAGCAACAGTCTTCTTACAAGACCTCTAGAGGGAAGGTCCTCGATCAACTCAGGACTCTGCAAGATGACATCCAAAAAAAGGTATGTTTAGGCATATCGTTTCCTTGAGTGTCGGATTAATGCGCACAAATACACCTCAAAGACAAGGGACTTGCAAGCTGCGCGGGGCAAGACGCCTTTCCGAACTGTTGCCGAGGTTGATACTCACATGAAGTACGGCTTCTCATGTTCACCATCCAGCTGACATCGCTGATCGTCTCGCCCAGAAACCTCGAAAAGCAGGTAGAAACCGGCAGTATGAAACTTGCTGACGAGAAGCGTGCTCTCCAAGAAATCTCACAGGCCAAACGGATCCGAAGGACCGTAGAAGGTTTCCAGGCCACGCAAGATTCAATCGATGCTGACCGGAGAACTGCGGATGAGTTTCGCCGGCAGCTGGATGACCCCGAGTCCAAAGCCATCTCCGATCGTTACGACAAGATCAAAGCAGAACTAGATGAGCTCAAGAGGGAGTCAGACGAAGCACTTGCTGGTCGCACCAGGCTTTGTGAGGAGCGAGACAATTTACAGGCACAGATAACGACCCTCTTCAACGAGAAGAGAGCCTCCGCAAAGCAATTCCGAGAAGCAACTGACCGCTACTGGGCAAAAGTCCACGAAGACCGTGCTCGTCGTGCCGAGAGGGCTCGTGCGCAACGTGCCGCTGAAGAAGCTCAGAAGAGGTTGGAACATGCACAACAGTTACGTGAGGAAGCATCCCTGCCAGCATTTCAAACAGAGATCGAAGATTGTCAAACGCTAATCGACGCTCTTTCTGGAAAGAGCCCTGACACCATCTTGCTATCCTCTTCGTCGTTGCCTGTGAAAGGTGACGTGACTGGCGTGCCAAAACTGGAGTTAAGGCAGGTGGCTGCTTCCGGTGACGGTCTTGTGCCACGCAAGAAGAAGGGGGAGGATGAGGAGACCTACTTTGCAGGAAGGGGGAAACGGGGAAAGAAGGACAAAATACCCAAGGCGGCACAAGAAACGGATACCCTCAAAAATCTCCCGTTTGGTACTATCACCGCACTTTCCAAGCTCGCAATTCCTCTTCCTACTTCCGCGAGTGATACTCCGCGCGTTATCGAAGATCTGAAAACGAAGAAAGCCTGGTACGAGGTCAACCAGGCGCGTGTAACAGCTGAAAACGTCGCCAAAGCAGAAGCGCAAATACAACGCCTCACTGGTACGGCCAAGCCAGATTCCCAACTCGAGGGTCCCCAAGCGTTGGTCGACTCGAACGGTGATCCAGATACGCCTCCGAATTTCGCATACACCTCAGCAGAGAATAAACTTGACGAGGGGGCTGGCAACGTGAATGTTGACGAGTAGCAGACGGGATCACGCTACAGCTCCGTCTACTACTAAATATCAGTGCTACTTATACCAGCGAAATACTGCTCGTCCGATCGCAACGAAGGGAATGCTAGTATTATTCAGGTCGCGGCGGATACATTAGTGAGCACAACTTTTTGAAAAGCAAACAGACAATACAAATACGGAGCAAGGTAGGAATAAATGATAGTCAGAGAAACGTGGTTATATATATATACTTGCAGACTATATTAAGTTTTCCGCACAACCCAGGGAACGACGGAAGATATGGTTGTGGTGCTGGTTTTTCAGGATGCACCCTCTGCTTTAATGGTTTCGGTTTCGCGCTCTGGCTCGCTAGCATTAGCAGGCAAACTCAGATCCTGAGTAGAAAATGTTGCGACATCGAACGTATTCGTTGTCGCGTACTCGGAGAACGCAAGGCCAGCTTGATGGACCGAAGGTATCGAATCCTCAGGAGTAACTGAAGTATCCATATAGTTGAGTCCCCCGTACGCATCGGAATTAAAACCAGAGGCTGAGGCGCCCAGCGCGCCAGCAGGGAATGTATCCTGTTGCAGTGCGGCCAACATGCTGGAGGTTGTCGGTGTGTGGTTCATAGCGTGTTGGGGGCGAGCGTCAGAGGGAGTGAAGCTCTCTTGTCCGGCCATGGGTGAAAGGGAAAAGAATTGTTGCTGCATTACTGGTTCGACAGAGGCAGCCACAGAATTGGTGGACAAAGCAACATTTCGCAGAACGTTTACTGCGATCCAGTCACTATCCGTTCGTCAGCAATATCCCTGAAAGGGGGTGGAGTGAAACATACTCGAGGAATAATTTCATTATTTGAAAAGCGCCGAATGCTGGGTCACTTCTGATGGTCTGGCGCAAAACCTCAGCACAATGCAGGAAGTTTGATCAGAAGACTTACCAGGTCCCTCATAACTTGGCTTGTGACATACCCCCAGCGAATGAGTACGCTACGAGGACTCATCGTTCCCCTGTCATCGCTAGTTCCAATGCGCTGCTCCATTAGTCGTTCTGTGCATTTATCAGCCCATGCCATCACTTCTCTGACAGGCTCGTTGCTCTTCGCAAGACTATCCATCATGGCAACGAATTCCACCTCGAGAAGCTGGACAAGATCTTCGTGCCGGCAGTTGCAAACCAAGGCTGATTGGTTGCGAACAGATTCAAAATCTACCTTCTGCCAAGAGCGGCGCATCTCGGTGAGCTGCTTTTGATTAGTGAGGACCGTATTCAGGGCTTGAGTGACTTGGTAAATGTCCACGAATCGTACTATATCAGGAATGCGTCAACTGAACAATGCCTCATCATTTGCGCAACCATGCACGCACACACTAGATGGCCAAAACGAGCCCCCAGCTCAACCTTGGGCTCGACGAACGTAGTCCCGTATCCTTCGAGGGCGAGAAGGAGAATCTTCTCCATCTGACTAGCAAGTTGGCGCAAACTGTTTAAAGAGGTCGTGGGGAGAGGAGAAAGCATCTGCGACCTAAGGAACTCAAGTATCTCCTGTTCACGATTAAGAAACAGCGTGGAAGCGGTATGGTACACACTTACATCGTACACGATCGCATCAGCCTTGGCCATCAGCCCCGCGATTGCGGGGGCATGAACAACCTCGCGATGAGTGCCTGTCAAAGTCGACCAGAATCCCCTGAGATGCATCTCGAATTGATCGAATCGGAAGGCGCGGGCACTCTCCAGGACCGCATCCAAGTGATCTTGGAACCAACCCCATACTTCTCTCCCAGCGATACATTGGGCGGAAGCGGAATTCGCTCCGATGGCTTCCTCGATGGAGGGGAAATGGGGCATGTGGCGAACTGAGAGATGTCGCGGTGATTGGACATACTGACCATCGGCATTGGGTCCGAGGGTTAACGTAGGCTGCTGTGCAATGCTGGCCTCCGGCTGACTGACATGTCGACGAATGGGAGTATGACTGGGGTAGGAGTTACTCCTGGCCACGACTTGGGCCTGGGACAATAGGCTGCCTGCGGTTGGTGTCTTATCGCTTACGTCTTCAAATGCGACATTGCCCTTGAGATCTCCTGAAAGGACCAGGGAGTTCCGCTTTGAAGCACTGGATCCTTCAGAGTCTTCGTCCTCGTCTTCGTCTGATCGCTCTTCGCCTCTGTTTGCGGTTTCCCCCGCCTCCTGTGCAGCACGAGCAGCGTTGATGGACGACTGACCTGCGTTATTGTTTGACTTGCGGATGTAATCTTGCAAGAATTCGGCTTCCGCCGAAGTCGCGGGACGAATGCCACAATCTGCCGGAAAAAGACAATCAATAAATTTTCCGATCAGCAATTGATGAAAGGGATGTAAGACACGGACAATGATATTTGCTATTGCCGCGAACACCCAGACGCCTTGTTTTAATGGTGGGGAAGCAGAGTCTGATAGCCTTGCCGAGAGTCGCGGTATTAATATGGGGGATCTGGTACTGGTCGCAAACCCTGCGGTATGAAAAATAAAGGCCTTGGCGTGGTACATTCCCATCGGGGTAAGGTGCGTAGTTTGCGGTTAGCCTGAGCAACGAAAGGATGTGTGAGAAGGGGAGCACGGGGATGGAAGAATAGAAACAGACCAAGCCTGGACGAAAATCTGCTTGGCTCGGTCAGAAGCACTGGTTGTGGTGGCGACCCGTACATTGGCCGCTAATTTCTGGAGGGCATGATCGGGGCTGATAGAGACCCTGCCGAACATGCCCGGAGACTGTCTATGCTCTTGATGATTAGTGGGCATCGGGTGACCGGGCCCATACATGGTAGGATAGTCGGGGGTTGTTCCAAGAAACATGGTGAGATCATCCGTTTCGCTGGAGGAGGAGTGGACACTCTCTGTATCGCGGGGGTAAGGAGACGCCGCGGCGCGGGCCCTGAGATGGGTCTGGCGAATATGGCCCTTGAGCGCGGGATTAGTCATATTACTGTTGGGAGGGGATTGACAAGGCGGCATGTCCGCAGAAGGGAGGGAATACACGGAAGAGTGGCGCGCTTGATCGGTTGTGAGGTAGGCGGAGGAGAGACGATATGGGTCGTCTGCGGGTGTGGGGATGCCGGCTGGCATGCGGGGCACGATATCCTGAGAAGAGTGGGGGCGGGAATTAGGCGAGTGCGTAGAGGAGGAGGAGATCGAGTTTGAACGGGAATGAGGGTGGCTGAGTGGTAAGAAATCAAAGGGGATGTTTGAAGAGATTGTTTGAAGATTTACGGCAGCCATATGAGGGGGAAGAAAGAGGGTGTTGAGCTGGGGACGAGGCCGACGCAGCGAATAAAGCGGACCAGCCGTTGGAAGGGGAAGAAACGGGAATGGGTGGGGACTTGAGGAGGGGGACAGGACTACGCCGTAGGCCAAGGCGAGGGAGGAGGAGGAGGACAAGAACGCGTGAGGAGGAGAGAGACAACGAGTAGCAACTGTGACGAGATGGTAGGCGGACTGGTCGGTCGTGGTCAAGGCAACCAATATTTTATTTTATTTTATTTTTTGTACCTGCCCTTTATCCCCCTTCCCACACATCCTATCTCTCCCTGCCATACGCGCGTGACGGAACGCCCTCCGCAGCCCTCCCGACCCAACCATCCCGTACGGATGCGGTGTCATCCGAGTCCTGGCATCGCCTCCAGATCACACATTCCAGCTCCCTCTCCTCCCTAGCCCCGTCCTTGGGGCACCCGCGAGCGGCGTCAATCGGTTCTTCCCCAACGGCAATTCCGGGTCGGAATGCCACTTGTTCTTCTCCCGATTCCGCCGCTCCGGGTCCCGTGACTTTTCTGAGACGCATCAGCTTGCACGAAAAGACCCGGAACGATGGAACATACAGGTTCGGCACTATCGGTTGACAACCGCGTAGTGGCCATAATCCATAGTGTCCGGCAGATCAGAAAACCCTCTCATCAACGTTCTCAAACCATTTTGATGCCGAGTAACGCTCCCAAACCATGCAACAAGTCTTCCGCTTTCAGAAAGACGTCTGCTCCGCCGACATTGATCAATGTTCTCGTGCTGCATTTCCCGTTCAAATCTTATCAGCCCACATGGATAGGCGATTAACACTCACTCCATGATGTATATTGACACCGCGACATTGCGATAATACCGCTTCCCGTTCCTGTGAGTACATCGAACACTTACTTATTCGTTCTGTGTAGTAGGTGTGGCAGTATGTGTCCTGTCTCGGGCATAGCTCTCAAAGGCCCAGGTTTCAAGCGGTACACTTCCATACCTATCATCCAGAACTGTGATCAAACCTTGAACTACTACGTGTTAGCATCAAGCTTACCTGGAACGTAATACTTCCATCCGTTCGCTTAGCCAGTCAAATTGGATATTCCCTGGGGTCGTTGAATGATAGCTGGATGGTGGCACATCAGAAGTGAAATTCCCCTTCTTTGGTGATATTCACCTGTATTGGGGTCATAAGAGTATGTGGTGTTCAAACTAATGACAGTGGGTCAGGAATAACTTTGGTGGAGAAATATCTCCTTGGAGGAATGACCCCATCAATGCTTGGGGTATAAAATCACACGTATCCTGTAACCATCCTCGGAGATAAGATGGCCCTTCAGCTCTCAAGCTACATACAATGAAAAAGGCTCGTGAAGTCGCTGTCAAGCTTAGCATGCTTCGCACAAACTATGCACTCGTACCTGGCTGGAGAGTATTCTACGGACGGGTTGAAATAGCGCCATCGACGAGCATGAACTGCGGACAGACAGTGGACGCAATGATCAGGTCTTCCCATGTTAACAAGTATACTTACCCAGAGTGGGAACAACAAGAAAGCCTTTGCTCGATCACGACTCTTGTATTTTTTCAGCGACAACCGGATTCGAGCTGTAAATTTCATCGAGTGTGCGTGGAAGTTTGCCGTCTTCGTGCCTGAAAGGAACCATCAGTTTGACAAGTGATGATCCGAGGTACCTAAGCACCCTGCGCAACTGCACTATCGTCAGTCCCTGTTGGCAGTGAGGTCCTGCAAGGCAGAACGGAAATAGTACCCGCTCACATATTACAAAGTCTATATCGCTGCTCCAATGATCACTCAGGTAACGCAAGGTAATGTTGACAAGCGCCGACGGGCATCACATTTGCTGTGCGAAATACATCAAAATCAATTAGCGGTGTGCTGCGCTGATGTGACTGGAATACGTTACACAAATGGTAAATAGTATCTGGCATGCTCCTTCTTTGATTGCAAGCGGTGGCAATATACCGATGGAGTTGAGCCAGCCAAGTGGTACGGATCAAGATGCACCCAAAGTGGGTGATTCATACTGCGCTGGAGAACACAGATCGGTCAATAGCGGTGTGTCTGTGACCATCAATGCTTTTAGTATCCGTTGTGTCGGAAAAGAGAGAACAGAGGATGAATCTGGAGTAGTAAGCCGTACTAGATCTCAGTTGCGAGTGGTGAGGATCATTAGGAGAGTTCCGAAGTTAGCAGGAGGTGTTACATGACAAGAGGGCAGGCGTCATGTAACCTGTCACTCGGCTTGTAAGTACAGGCTGTCAGATGACAGAGAGGTTGGTTGTCGCCATCATTTCAGTCAGTTAAAGTGGAGTGCACATGAATAATTAATCACGCGTCCATGCGGACGATCTGGCAGAAACAGCTAGTTCGGGGCTGCGATTATCTGATGAGCAGTGAACAACGCTTGAACCGGTCAAGTTGTCAATATTACATGATTAATCCGGAAATGACCAACCTCACAAAGGACGACAGGTCGATACTTCTTCGAGGGCAACGAAGAGTGGTAAAATGGAACGAAGGGTGACCATGAATTCTCAATCGCATCCTTCATAGGACTACGTAGTGGATGTCAATCAGGGCAACCTAGGGACGACCAAAACATGTCGTTACACATCTTCCTCCAAGTCAGAATCACCAAACAGGCAAGGTCCGGCGTACACCATATCAACATCTGGCTCTGATGTATCAATGGTTGTCCCGACAATAGTGGTAAGGGGTGGCGAGAATCGAGTGTCTTCATTCTGGGTACAGTGAATCGCCGGGAGAAGAGGTGCCTCTCGCAGAGCATGAGCATGGGCGCAAGGACCAACTTCGCCCAGAGTAGTGGGAGGAGAACTCACGTTGAAAAGCGGCAGAATAGAATTGTTGGCGCACGGTAATTCGTGGGGATCCATTGCCATACGGTCATCTGCGTTTGGTACCTCTGCGTTCGCTATCTCGAGTATTGGAGCGTCTACGCCGGATACGACGTGAACATCGTCCGTGGAATCGTCATTCGTCTCCGTTTCAGCAGAGGTCGCATGAGAAGAACTTGTATTAGAAGCATCTGATCTCTCGAACGAAATATAGCCCACGCCCTCCCTGTCCTTCGTAAAACGGACTGTCATAGACTGTGCTGCGGATGGTCCGGGAGGTTTGAGCTCCAATATTCTACCGATCGTTTCCCACGGATGAGGATCAGATAAGAAATCGATCAAATTCCTGCTTGGTCTGTCATCTTCAGTAACCTCTTGACTGGTCAAGACGCGCCCAGGTGGAAATGAATTTCTGATGTCATTATTTCTGGTTGACAGGAAAGCAAGGTTATTACTGCAACATGTTGTGAGGGATCCTTCGGTTTCGAGCTCGCCTATATCCGAGTTAGTGGATGAGATTGTGGGCCTTGCTTCATCCACGCCAGCAGAGCCTCCGCGGACAAAGAAGCATTGCGATGACTGACGAGATGTTGGCCGAGGAATAGGATATAACTTCGTTGTGTCCAGACAATTTCCTTCTTCAGAGTGGTCGTCTGGTCGTCTGAACCGAATAGCAGCCAAAGGTGAGGTATCAAGGTTGAGAATCGAGTTGTCCGATGATTGCGAACTGGGAGGAAAGGGTGAAGATCGAGGGAGTGGATCGACCGAGTCCGAGAATATATTGGATCCATCGGGTTCGTTACCTTGTGTATGGAAAAGGGGGTTGACGCCTGTCAGCAATTGCGCTCCTGCATGCGCCGAATGGCCGACGGTATTCCAGGATGCTACATCACGGATACTAGAAGGAGCATCGGATAACGAAAGAACATCATCCTCTGCAAGCCAATAGCTCAAATTCGGGTTAGGCTCGTAAAGGCCTTTGTGCTCGCGTCTTGGGGTTTCAGGGCATGTCACTGGGGAGTCACAGATATGTTTTGATACTGTCTCTCGGGCATCCGAGTCCTATAAATCAACGGATGAGCGTTATCGCCGGTAAGAGCTTTTGAGTATTGTACTTTGGAAGTAAGACGAGCTTGTGTTGATCGTTTGACTGCCATAGACATTTGCATACGTTCGACATGCGCGGTTTCCCTAGGCGTCGGGGCATTCATTCCGACGAGGGTCGGTTGTTTGAGGATGCGGTCAATGGCAGCTCGCATGGACACGTCTTCTCCACAAATATAAGGAACAGAAGCAGAGGAAGAAACCATACGCACGATCCGAAGTGTCAAGTACGCCAAGAATTTTGGACGGTTTGCTGCGCTGCGTGGGGCTGGGTAGTCCAGACGAGTACAATTGGTCTCCACTAACGACTTCTCTTGAAGAAGTGACACCCGAGTCCATGGTAGTATCCCGACGCGCATGCGAAAGCGTGATCTCTGGCAGAAATGAGAGCGTTGGTGTGCTGGTATGAAGGCGGCTCTCATGTGTCACACAGAAAGCAGAGGCAAGGCGCTGTTTTCCAAAGTGACGCCTTTGTACACGTCCAACGACGTCCTTTGACTTTGCTCGTGCGGTGTTTCTGGGAGATGCGTTTTATTTGAGAACGGCGGGAACGTTCAGCAGGAGAAATGGACCTTTTTCCGCCCATGTAGTTTGCTCCAACCATTTTCGTCATGTCCTCGAAGCCGTAGCACACTGAGGCAGGCTGTCACGTGTCAAAAGACTGTCGTGGGATCTCCGAGTCATTCTTCGTACACGACCACCGTAGAATTCAACGATCAAGGGTGTGCTAGTCTGGTAAATAATAGATACACTCGACAGGATAGTTCGAGTACATGGTATTTTTCAACAGTCTGTCTTGCTTAAGCCATCACTGACTGACTGTGTTACTCTGATCTGCAACAGACGCTGTCCGGAATGAAACCTCCCGCGTCATACGCCAATGGGGAACGTGGTGACGCGGAGGAAAGCTCGGCATTCGAGTCCTTGCTGGAACATCGACGTGGAACTACCTTTAAAACCCCCCATGGTGGTTCCTTGTCCATTCATGCAGAAGGTGACTCATACTCGTACGCATATGGTCCGCGTGGAATCACTGGCCTTCTACATAATCGCTACGCTGCCGCTTGTGCACTTTTTGCGTCCATTGGTGGATTGTCTTTTGGATATGACCAGGGTGTCATCGCTACTGTCCTTGTCATGAAGGACTTCCTCGCTCGGTGGCCCGTGGGACCGTGGGAAAAGGGATTGATGAGTACGTTCCCGCCTGACCCAGAGCGCATACATCCTGTGAATCTGTTTATTGTAGCTGCAGCACTGGAGTTCGGCGCTCTGTTCGGCGCTTTATCATCTGGTGTTCTCGCAGATAGGTACTCTAGACGCCATTCTATATTCTTAGCTTCAAGTGAGCCTTGTGCTGGCCTGTCTTCTCTTTACTAACCAGATACACTCAGTTATATTTTGTGTTGGCTCTGGGCTGCAGGCCAGCGCACGTAATTTCGGTGATTTGGTTATCGGAAGAGCTATTGGTGGACTTGGTGTTGGAGCACTAAGGTAACTCCCGAGGCCTGTCCAAGGTCACAACCGTTAACTCCAAGAAGCATGTTATGCCCCCTTTACATGGCTGAGATTAGTCCTCCCGAGATTCGAGGATCACTTTTAGCTATTGAACAGCTGGCTATTGTTCTCGGAGTCGTTCTCGGATTCTGGATTGGATTCCTTACCCGTAGTAGTAAGTGCAGTGCATGATACTTGGTTTACTCTGATCTGATACATATAGAACATAGTTCCCAGCTCAGCATCTTGGAGAATTCCCCTTGCACTTCAACTTCTTCCTGGTATATTACTCTGCCTTGGATGTTTCATTCTCCCGCCGTCTCCGCGTTTCCTTATTCTACGCGGACAGTTAGATGATGCAATGCGCTCTCTTGCAAAGCTTCGCCTTCGGTCACCAGAAGAAGCTGCTCGTGATCCTCTCCTCCAGGTATCCCGCTTCTTCTAAAACGAGCTTAAGTAACTGATGGTTCTCAGCTCGAATTGTTAGAAATGCAAGTACAGGCTGCTCTTGTCCGACTTGGTACAGATGCAAAGGATCGGAATGGCGTCATGAGTGGTTGGAACGAGCTATTCGACTCCAAGTATTTTTCCCGAACACTCATTGGTGTTATGATGATGTTCTTCCAGCGTGTGTGACCATGTTTAATCCCCCGATATAATATTCACACAGTATCAGAGTGGAGCGGGATTAACGCCTTGCTGTACTATGGTCCCACTCTGTTGGAAAATGTTGGCTTGACAGGAGAAAAAGTTACTCTTCTCGCCGCTGGTGGCATTGGAATAGTCCAGGCTATTTCTGTTATACCCGTGATATTATACCTTGATCAATGGGGTAGGTTGCCTAGTATCAGTGTTGTCAAGCTGACCTTGACTTATTCATTTGTAGGACGCAAACCCCTTTTGAAAAGTAACAATGCTGTCCCTTGGTTTTCATTGTCTTACAAGTTGCCACACAGAGGGTAGTGCTGTTATGACCATATCACACTGTCTAATTGCCATATTGGTATTTAAATGCTTATTTTCCCTTTGGATTAGTACTGAATAAAGACTCCAAGATTTTCCAATATGAAGATGATTGGCCTTCACATCCTGGTGGTGCATTGGTTGCAATAATGTATGTCCAATCAGACTCTTCATACATAACATTTCAACTCTCATGCACAAACAGATGCATCTATACTTTCACTGTAGCATATGGAATGAGCTTTGGTCCAATTGGATGGGTTCTTCCAAGTGAGATCTTTCCTTTGTCCATGCGAGGCAAAGGTGTCTCCATAGCAACAGCTTCAAACTGGATTAACAACTGTGAGTTCTGATGCCTTTTGTCAAACAGTATGCCTAGTCATGATACTGATAAGTTATTAACAGTCTTCATTGGTCTTATCACACCTCCAATGATGGAGATGTCCTTAGTGTATGTTTCATTCCTTCTTTCCCCCTCATGATGCCATTTTACCCCATATAGTGCCACATTCACAACCTTTGCTTGTGCCTGCTTTGCAGCCTTTCTTTGGTCAATTTACATTGTACCTGAGACAGCAAATATCTCACTTGAGGAGATTGACAGTATATTCAATTCCTCAGCTGCCCAAGAAGATCTACAGTGGAAGTTTGAGGTATATAATATAATATATAAGAGCCATTCAATGAGGTGTGCTGACTATTTCTGTTAGCTGGAAAATGACCTTGGAGTACATGATTTAATAAAGAACTTGGTAGAGAATTGTGGCTGACATTTGTTGTTATCAATGTAGGAGCCTCTGAGAATCTTTCAGAATAAGAGCTCCTACATTGTATCAATTTTAGCAATTATTATTATCAAGGATGTTTTGTAGCCTAAGAAGAGAGAAAAATGCTCTCTTGATTGAAGTTGATTAACATTGAGGTCATTTTGAAAGTAGCCCATATATGAAACACATACTTTCATCTTGGGTGCTTGAAGTATAAGGAGCTGGATGACTCATTATAGCAAGACCCAAACTATGTAACTGTCCAAGTGTACAGCCTTTACAAGCCAGAAGTAGGTATCATTTAAGTCATTCAGGTCATAGTATATGTTCCACTTAATAATTGATGCCCAATTGCACAGAACCTCACAGTCAAGTCTGAGAGTTCTCTCATATTACCTGTCATGACTCATTACATGCCAAAGGCAAGTGTGTAGCACCTTGACTACTTGCAACAATCCTATGCTAGATCTGAAAAGTAGAATATTCACTACAGTGTGCAGGAAGCTTCAAAACATGACTTGTCTGGTGGTGGAGTTGGCAAAATTCAGTCTGTTTTAAACTGTGAATGTTGTGGTACTGCAGGAGCATGTCAGTCACCACAGCAGGAGGGATGCATCACACACCATGACTGTGGTATCAGTAAATTCACACAGTGCTTAAACCAGCTTAAACAGGCTTTACAGTGACCTCAAAAACTGTTGCAATGTTTGTCTGTTTTGAAGTGTTCACTCTGTAGTGTCCGAGGGTGTGGGAAGCCCACTTAGTGGTAGTGAGGTGAAATGTGGCCCACACCCCTGGCTATATATGGATTAAAGGATTATGTAATGCAGCCTAGAGGTGCCTGAGATATGGCTATTTCAATATGGTGATCTCATTGTAACAGTTTTTGAGCTTTTGATATGGAATGTGTAATCTGAGCCAAAATATGGAATATTGACTTTTGTTTGGTCATACAAATAAAGATATACATATAAACATTCTGTCTGAGTTTGAAAAAGTTCACACACCTCTTGTTTCCTATCCACTATCATCATGAGATCTCTTTCTGCTACTCAAAGGAATACCATCCTTTCTATGCTTGATGCTGGCCAATCTGCTCACTCCATTGCATCTACTACTGGTGTCCATGTCTCTACCATCTCCAGACTTTGCTCTAAAGAGTGTTCTGAGCTGCAGAAGTCCACTGGAGGTTGTCCATCCAAGCTTTCTCCTACCAATATCCACCATGCTATTCACTTGATCTCTTCTCAGAAGGCTGAAAATGCAGTTCAGGTTGCCAAAGCTCTTGGCAATATCATCAACAAGCCTCTATCCCCCAGCACTGTTCACCTTCACTTGAAAAAAAACTGGTATGAAGGCAGTAGTCAAGTCCAAATGACCTCTTCTTTCTGCTAGACATTGCAAGGCCTATTTAGACTTTGCTCATGCCCACAAGGATTGGACTATGGATGACTGGAAGAAGGTCATATGATCTGATGAGACCAAGATCAATCACCTAGGGTCAGATAGATGTACAGTGGCTCAAAAAACTGTCCGCATGTTTGCACATTTTGCACTAAAAGCTCCCAACTGCAATAACACTTAACCCCTATCTAAACTATGAGAGGATGAAATCCTCCACCCATTTAGGGCTTTCTATTCATCCAGGAATCAAGAGAGTTAATCAAGAGGTGAATGAATGGCAGCCATTTTAAAATGACATGTCATGCAGACAGTTTTTTGACTTTACAAAAATCAAAGTATCTAATATTTGGTATGAGCTCCCTTGGCCTTTATAACTGCTTCAATCCTTCTAGGCATACTTTCTATCCATTTTTGACACTGTTCCACAGAAATCTTTCCCCACTCTACCTCCACTCTTTCCTATAATTGATGAACTCCCATGGGTGCATTCTCATAGGCTGAGAGACACCTTTTGAGATGATTCCAAGTGTGTTCAATAGGATTAAGGTCTGGAGACTGTGCAGACCAATCTAGAAGCTTGATATCTTGTTCTTCAAACCATCCTTGGGCTCTTCTAGAGGTATGCTTTGGGTCATTATCCTGTTAAAAGATAATATCACCTTCTGAGATTCCAGATTCCTCCATGCTTTGAAGCAACCCCTCCTTCAAAATGGCCACATAGTGTTCAGCATCCATTCTTCCCTCAACCTCACTCAATACCCCAACACCATTCCATCCTATACACCCCCACACCATCAGTGAACCTCCATCAAACTTCACTGTACCTTTAACCTCTCTAGAAGTTAACCCTTCCCCTTTCCTTTTCCACACATACTCTTGCCCATCTGACCCAATCCTGTTGATTTTGGTTTCATCTGACCATATAACCCTTTTCCAGTCCTCCATAGTCCAATGTTGATACTTGAGAGCAAAGGCTAGCCTCCTTTTCCTATGGATAGCTGAGAGAAGTGGTTTCTTTTTCTTCACTACAGCTTTAAGTGAGGCCTCCTTGAGAGTATTTCTCACTGTTTGGGAGGAGACAGGAGAGTCAACAATAGAGTTGATGAATTGTGTAGCTTGTACAGCATTTTTGGCCTTGCCAGTTATAATTTGCTGCACAATGGCTCTTTTATTGATATCAGAAAGCTTGGTTGGATGACCACCATGAAGTTTAGGCATTTCTGATTGGATTTCCTGAAGGACTTGAGCTACTGTAGACTTTCCTAGGCCAGTCTGGGAGGCAATCTTCCTGGTAGAAAGGCCATGAGAGGAGAGAGAGATGATATTTTGTTTTTGAGAGAGAGAAATGGGTCTTATGGTGATAGTGGGAAAATAAGCATAGAATAGTGAGGGTTTATATAGTGGGTTGACACACGGTTACATAAAGGTGACATAAAAGAACTCTTACTGAATGTATGTAATGATATTACAGCATGCAGGGTCTAATATATGTAATTGAAACTTAAAGTAAAAAAACTGTCCATATGACATGTCATTTTAAAATGGCTGCCATTCATTCACCTCTTGATTAAATCTCTTGATTCCTGGATGGATAGAAAGCCCTGAATAGGTGGGGGATTTCATCCTCTCATAGTTTAGATAGGGGTTAAGTGTTATTGCAGTTGGGAGCTTTTAGTGCAAAATGTGCAAACATGCAGACAGTTTTTTGAGCCACTGTAAATGGGTATGGAAAAAGCCAGGTGAAGGGCTTAATGATAGGTTAGTACAAGGAACTGTCAAATCTGGAGGGGGTTCCTTGATGATGTGGGGGTGTATGACTTGGTAGGGAGTTGGCTATGCTGCCAAGATTGATGGTAGGATGGATAGAGACCTTTACCTTCAAATTTTGAAGGATAAACTCCTGAATACCTTGGAGTTTTATAGTCTTGATCCTCCTGATATCATTTTTCAGCAGGACAATGACCCCAAGCATACCTGCAGGAAGGTCAAGGAGTGGCTAGAGGAGCAGGATTTCAGGACTATGGTGTGGCCTGCACAGTCCCTTGACCTAAACCTTATTGAACATCTCTGGAGTTACCTCAAAAGAAAGCTTGCAGAAGAAGAACACTCCCCTAAAGGAATTTATGAGCTATGGGATAGAGTTGAGGAGAAGTGGGAGGGGATACCAGTAGAGGAGTGTCAGAAATTGATTGAAAGCATGCCTAGAAGGATTGAGACAGTGCTCAAGGCAAAAGGAGGCTATACCAAGTACTAATATATTTTGGAATTCAAAAGCTCAAAAACTGTTGCAATAAGATCACCATATTGAAATAGCCATATCTCAGACACCTCTGGGCTGAATTACATACCCCTTTGATCCATATATAGCCAGGGGTATGGGCCACATTTCGCCTCACTACCACTAAGCAGGCTTCCCACACCCTCAGACACTACAGAGTGAACACTTCAAAACAGACAAACATTGCAATGGTTTTTGAGGTCACTGTATGTGTCTTTTGGACACTTATTTTGCTTAGCTGACTACCACAACATCTCAAAGCTCATTCAAAAACCTGCTCTCAGGCTCCTTTTATATTAAAATGTAGTGTAGACAAGATCTTCAATGTGTATGGTAACATTGCATATGGTATGTACATCAACAAGCTAAATAAGACAAATTAAGCATGATTAGTACAGTGTAAAGTTACTGATGTGCTACCAAACAAAAGACATTCCAAGTGCACTTTGGTCATTAGGTCAGTTTTGCAAGTGAAGTGAAAGGCTACTGTTGCATTCCAATCAGACTCTGCTGAGTCCCAAATGTGGGCTGTCAGTAGCAGATTGGTCAAAGAGCAAGATGGACTGCTGAATTCTAGTCCAATGTAAATTGACCAAGAAATTGACAAGACATTGTTATAAGTCCCAGATGTGGATTGTGTTATGCTTTGTCCTTGGTGAAACTAATATAGCCCTTAGATGCACTGTGTAGTTTAATCAAGCGCAATGAGAAACAGGAATGCTTGTGTCGACATTGTCAACAAGCAGAGGTCCAGTCAATGAAGGTCAGGGGTGGACAGCAAGGTTGAGGAAGGTTGAGAGCATCCACTCAAGGTAGGACAAGGACTGTTGTGGGGATCACATAAGGTGAGGCCACAGACCAGATGGATTGCCAGACAAGAATGAGATAGGATAAGGGAGAACTAAGCTAAAGTACAAGAGAGAGGGTTGCACCTCTTATATACTACAGGTGACTAGTCAAGGGCAGGTCAGCTGAGTACAAATGTGAAATAAGTCATGGTGAGTGAGAAGTGCCATTGGGCAAAGGGGCTCAGCATGTGAAACAAACGAGTAAGCATAAATGAGTAATCAGCCAATGATGACTGATACTCAAGTAAGCGAGAATGACAAGGAAGCAGCATGGCAGTACATGTGTGAGAAAGATGCACTCCTATGGGAATGACTATGAATGAGTAGGGTTGGACCTACAAGTGAGCGAGTTAAATGGAAAAGAAAAAGGAAATCATAACTGATTGACCAATGGCTGAACACTCCTCAGACTAGGATGCCAGTGGATCAAGCTACATCACTGAAACTCAGATAACATGGTATGACCATATTGAGATCTCAAGTATGTACCATAAAGATGCACACTGAGCTATAAATAGATGACCTTATAAAGTCAAGTCGATTTAGTCCACATTGATAAGGCTAGAATTTCTGATACATGATAATGATACATTATAAGTACATTATCAGATATCATGATGATGTTTGAAGCATTACAGTCCAGGTTAGGATAACCAAAAGTCATCTGGCCTTGTACTGATCTCAGCAGAAGACAGTACTAATAGCTGGGGATATTGGGCAGATCCATTGAGTTATTGATATTACCCTTCCTTACAGGAACAGGTACATATTACACCACTCAGTAATATGTTCATCAGTGGTGGAAGAAATAGCATAAGGGTTGTGATTTGGTACAATATGACACACCATCACCATTGCCCACTCTCATCCTCACACCTCTTGCATCACCCTGGCATCCCTCCTCATCCCTCCTCATGTTCCCATTGCATCCTCACCCCTCTTACATCCATCCCCCTTCTCATCCCCCACCCAATCACCAAACATGTAAACATGAATAGTTTGCATTTGTGTTTGTGTTTGTGTTTGTGTTTGTGTTTGTGTTTGTTTGTGTTCACATTTGTTACATCTAACTATGTATTCAAGGCCTGAACACAGTTGACCAGTGACCTCTGCTATGATGCACAATGTACACCCACAAGTTATGACAACATTCACATGCCAAATCCAACACCCAAGCCCACATATCCATACATGGCATGCCCCATTGCTGAAACATACAACAATGGCAGTAATGCCATAGTTGCATATATGCCACATCATCTGCACCAGGGTCACACACTGTTACATTTGGCCTTGGTGAGATTGAATGTAGACCCAGCAAGAACAGAGGACTTCCATTGGTAGACGGTGGATGCTGATTCGAGATGTTACTTGACGAAGAGAGGTCTTCCTAAGCTTCAAAGGCAAAGGACTAGCAGTCAGATAGTGACCGAGATGACGAAGGGTACTCCACTTGGAAGGCAGTGGAACAAGTAGCAGATGCTATGATGAAATAAGAGCAAGTGTCCACTCAAAAGTAGGACGAGGACTTAGAGAGATCCAGGAAGAGGAAGTACAAGGGATATATTGCCAGATAAGACTAGCTGAGGATACATTGGTTGTAGTGAAGGGTTTATATAAGTTAAACATGGGAAGACTGACTAATTGGATGGAATGTGAAGGAAGGAAGAAGAACAATTAGTCATGGAACTGGTGATATCATATGGAACATCATAGAAAGTTGTGGAACAAAGAAAGGCAAGCAAGAATGACTAACAATATGGTTGTATCATATGGTAAGTAATCAAGATAATGAGAAAGATAAGCATGGTACTTAGCCATTCTATTGCACTAAGTGAAATGTTCAGCAAGGGAAACACTGTACATATTGCAGTGGGGTTGTTCCCCATCTGAAGGAGTCAAAGGCAAAGGAAAAAGAGTATATGGAAAGTAAATCATAACACACACCTCCACATATGTGTTACAGGATAACGCTAGGACTCTACGATAGAGTGCCTCCCTTACGATATATCACGATTAGCTAAGTATAGTTCCATGGTCGTCACGTGACCATGGGTAAGATCACGTGAACAGTCTAGGCTATGATGTAGAGTCTGGACCGTGCCTCATGTATACCGCATTCCCTGACGTAGTGCCTCATGGCCTGTGGCCCGCGTCCTCATGTTAGCTTACACATACCCGTACAGCCTCCCTCGCACGGACCAGGTAGTATAGTATATATAGGGTAGCACCGACCTCAGGATTCCCCATCCTGATCATTGTCATCTTATACTGAGTACCCCCTCCACTCTTTAATATCATCGTATCTTCATTGTTCCACCATCGTTCCTCGGTATCCGGCTGGTCTCGTCAAACCCAGCTATGGTCGGAGCCCCGCCCATGTCGGCTGTCCCTCAAGAGGAAGCCCATGGCATGCTTTAGTGTTATTCTCGTCGTCGTCCCGCCTCCACCCATAACAATATGCATGCCCAGTCACACAACCTCCTTGATGGTCTGGGCCAGAAAGTCAGGACATAGCACTTGGATCATATTCAGGGTGAGCTAAGACTCCTGAGAACTTGCTGATAACATCAGCTCATTTTTGCTTACTTATAGGGCCACTTGAGGGTTTGAACACATCTTTGATCTTTTCTTCTATCCTCTCAGGTGAGTTGTTGATGTTGTCTCAATAGATATGCTTTCAAGTTCCATTCCATTGGTCTCAGGCTACTTTTCTGAAGCAGTTCTCAGTTGGTAAGTTTGTTGTCTATATCAGGTACATCTGCATCAGTCCCCACCCCCATGTGCCAACACCACCAGCTACTCAGACTTGAGTCCTACTGGCACCAACCCCTCTGATCTATATGATAAGCCTGGAATGACAATGCCTCCATCAATGGTGACTTGGTACTAACTTACCAGCCACTTCAGCTACTCCCAGTGGTGCTGATCCCTCTGACCATCTGAGATTGTATGAGATTGTATCCTATTTGTTTATGTACATATTGTAGTCAATGAAATATCAGGTATCTTCATATTAATCATTTGTGAATTTATTCCTGGAGTCCTGGACATCTGGACTGAAATGGCACATTATTTGTGTTGTGGGTAGATGATATGTTAGGATGTTGTCCATAATGACAACCTTTCTAATGTCAGTCCTACATGAGATTTTTTGCCCCTTTTTGTACGTCAGGTACCTACTGATACAATCCCAGCGGAACCGGTTATGAGTGGCAATAGATTGTTTGGGCATGTAGACTCATACAAGGCATGATAACAAAAAGTGAATTTTAGTGATCAGTGAATGGCTTACGATGATGTCATGTGCATTCCATTTTTATATACGATAGTTTGTTTGCTTGTTATCCACCGTTATCTACACGTTCCACGCGCTCTGCCCGTCCCACGGTGGTTTCCAGTTAAGTTTGCAGATCGGATGTCGTCTGTGGCGCCAAGAGGGTGGTACGTATTACTGTTATGATCAGCTAACATGACCAAACGTGCATGATATATGGCAGGTCAACAGCGCATGCCTTCACTTTGGACTTGAAACAATATTGTCCCATGAAAAGTCAAGATCCTGCAAACACCATGATGGAGTTTGAAGCGACTAGCATGCATATCCGATGGGGGCTGCCTCGTTTGGACACTGGATCACACACACGTGTTGCTGGTTTGCCTCGCGGCGTCTGGGTCATCCTTCGCAATGATGAAACATTCCCAAACCTTCCGGAACGGCGTGACCAGCACAGCTTCAGCCTGGATCCGTGCGCTCTTTTTGAGCGGGCCACGGCCGTAGAAACTCGTGTTCCCGCTGTTCGTAATCACTCAGCTCATTACACGCTGTTCGCCACGCCTTTCAAGATCTTGCAACACCCCCTTGCCGCGTGCTCGCTAGAAATAGATTTTGCTTAAAGATGGGACCATCACATCCCATTCCCCTCCACCGCCAATATCAACCATCGCACCCCATTCCATCCTCTCAGCGCCAAGCCTTGCCGGCGCGCCAGCCGTCCCGTCGCAAACGCCTCTCCACTCTTTCCATTCCGTTTGTCTTTACAAGGTCGGCGATGCCCTCCAAGTTTAATATCGTTCGAGCCAGTTTCTATGGTATGTGTTTGCAGCGCTCATACTGTGAATTTGCCGTCGTCATCGATTTCGCCACTTCTAGCCGTGGTTTTAACTTGGACTATAATATGCCTTGCAATCGCAGCTCACTTCCAGAGTCTACTTGTCATTACAGATCTAAGTATGTGGCAACCTTTTTTCGTCCAATGGCCGTTGCTCATCGAGCACTCAGCTCGATTCGTCCCATTCGCTATATTTGTCTGCAGCGCAAGCTTACTCATCCTCCTCGTTCTGTGAGTAACCTAAGAGTAAGTCTGGTGGTCTCGATACTGACTCTCGTTAGTCTTATCTGCAGCGCTCTTCGCAACCGCAACCCCATTTCCACTAGAATAGAGCTGGGATGTCTGGGTTTATTGGGAACCTTTTGGCTTGGTCCGTTTCACAGCGTCTTGTTGTGCTTTTTGCTCACGTAGATGTAGCCCTTGGCGCATTTTTGGCTAGTTCCGACTCTGAGAATGCGGACGTGGAGTGCTTCTCGTCCGTAGACGGCGCAGAAGTCGTCGATGTAGCTGGGTGTACGTTTTTAACGTTTCTTTGATGCCCTGGAAGTGCCAATCAAGGATTGTAGTCTCTACGGAAACCTATCAAGCACAGTATCGTGTTCTTGAGGCATTCTCCCTATTCAACGTCATCCTGGGCAAGTGGATCATCTACGACTTGTACCTGTCTTTGACCTTGTCATAGTATGGGGGTTCCTTCTTTTCCTCCTCGGAATGGCCTTGAAGCACCACTATCGAGTGAACCGCAACGTGTGGTTCATTCCGGTCACGACCTATCCCTGGTTCGGTCCGAGATCGAGTATGTCCAAGCTTCCGGCACCCATCAGCGCACGTTCGAGGGGCAGAGCCTATGCCAACGAGAAAGGTGACTCGGAGCTCTGGAAAAATGGGTCACGTCGAAACGACTCACGCTACCCCAATTGGTCATCAAGCGGACATGCAGCCCCCGTTCGGGCACACACTGTAGACAACTACAAGAGAAACGCGTCACCCCGGCGGTGACGGATGAACTTTACGTTTATTTTCGCTTCTTTCTTGTTGGCTAGACCACGCTTCGTTCACATGTTTTGGGATGGTAACTTGACAGGAAATTATGTATGTATGGTGTACTTGTTTCACGTTGGGCGCATTGAGTCGTCGACGATTGTAATCTAGAGTAACATACATAGCCGGTGCTGCCAGTGCGCAACTAGGAGCTTGACTCATCAGAGCCGCATTTTCTCCACTACAAGGTACTCAATAAATTGAAGTCTGTCTCTGACACGGCATTGCAGCGGCTCTCGTTGCACGGCAATTAATAGTCCTCAGGCTCAGGCTAGCCAATACCGCAGGCGGAACGCGTGTAGCCGTTGTGCCTGCCAAATGGGGATAGTCGTGTCCCTGCTGGCAATTGTGTATTGCGTATTTGGGATCATCAGGCAGTTTGTCCCGTCCCTCCCATAGCACTCCAACATTTCAACCCTAGACAAGCGAAGTCGCGATGACTCTTCTCTTCACCAATCTGAGGCTCATAGGTTACGGTAAGTGCGCTATTTTACCTTGTAGTTCAAAAGATTGAGATCAGTGATCAGTATTTGTCTTTTGCCTCTCTGGAATCGTACTCGGCTTGGCGGCCAATTTTGCAGAGTTTTTCTTGCCTAGTATCAATCGTGGGTTCATTTCCATCCATCTTGATGCTCTTTCAAGCCATTCATTCCACCAGATGATTTTACCATCTTTTCACTTGTCGTGCCATCAACGACGCTCTTCGTATTCTTACTTTTGTGAGTGTATTCACGTGGCAAGCATACTATTTTCAAGCCATGTGCAGACTACAGTTCGCGCAACCCGTCATCGAGGTTACCGTCCACTTCATTCTGGGGGTCCTGTGGTTGGGTGGGCTTTTTTTTGCGCATATTTTCGCTTTGCTCACCGTCAGTGGTTCAAACAGGTATGGGTGCTTGGTCTGCGTAAGCCCACCAATATACAGATAGTTGGCAATTAAAGAACACATCACAGCGATATCATTGGCTATGTCCAGTGCTATGCGTTAGCTGGTCAGAACCAACCGACAAGGAATGGAATGAGTAGGCGTCTAGTTGATATGCCCCATATTCACGGAAACTGATATATGGAATTTTAGTGTCCGCTGAAACTTACTGTTACGAAATGAAAGTGATAGAGGCACTTTCATGGTGTCTATTCGTCATGTGTGCGTATTTCGATGCTGATTTAACCATACTGTGATAATCCGCACTTGACCACAGTTACAATTTTCTTCCTGATAGTGATCACCCTTACAACACGTGCAGTCGCTCTTGGCCGGTACGTGAACTCTAGTTCCATCGCTGAGTTGATCGTGGCTTATGTTTATGTTGTAGTGTTTATGCTTGGCGGGAACATACCTCACAACTTGGCTGGTTTGGTGAATGGCCAGCTTATCCAAGGGAAGCGGTACACCCTCGTGGCCCCCCGTACGCTTACAATCCATACCCCCAAGTATATGGTATACAACCAGGAGGTGGAAGCTATGTGCAACAAACGCCTGGGCATTCGGTTGTTATTCATCCAGGTGTAAACGGCGCACCTCCCCTTATCACCCAAGTTCCTGGAATCGTTTCACCAGCTTGAGGGCATGGGCATTCTTAGATTGGCTCATACCACACGACTTAAATGACAACATCGTTACGACTCTTTCCAAGGTTCCCATCATGACACGTTGAAGCGGTTTGGTTATGAATGATATGATCCATGTGTCCTTGCTTCGGTTCTGTACCATCTATAGTTACGTTTTCGCGCACGCAAATATATACGTACCATAATAAATCCAGACGCCTCGTGTTCAAGGTCAGAAAAAGGGCACAGATTCCCTTGTGGTTTCCCACCCGTCCTATTATCCAGTTTTTTGTTCTACTCCTGCCTCGAGCGATATGGCATTGTTCACTGATCACCCGTTCAGACATGTTATAAAAGGTATGTTGGTCGAGACATCAATGCGAAGAGTTCACCAGACACCATGACCAGCGATACTTGCGTTGGCGATGGGACATCTTATTATGAAAATGTTGCCCCACTCTATTCGCAAGTCACCATTTTCTGAGTGCTAAAAACGTTGAATCGAGCGTTTCGAACTCCAGAGGTCATCCACTTGACGCAAACATCGGTGACAGCTCTAGCAATCGGTGCTCTTATTTTCCTGTCAGTGTTTGGTCTTGATGTCTGCAAGAGGCAGGGAGCCGACAAGTGACCGTTGCAGGGTGATAAAGCACCATCGAAGTGAAGGCCAAATGCTATCGCGGAACCAAGAAGAACTCATCTTGATCGCTGCGTTCGGTGCATTCTGGTTGGGTATGCTGTTTTTCTTTTTAAATATCATTGCTTATGGATCTGACCGGGGTCGATGGTCGACAGCATTCCTTCTGGCAATGAGAGCGTTCAACCAATCTAGCGTCGATGTCGACTTGGCTCATCCTCGCAACCTTTTCTCCGCAAGCAGTGGGACTGCGGAGAGCAATGTGGTCGGCGCAGGCGGCAGGAGAGCACCTGCTGCATATAACGCGCCCTCTGCTGAACGCAATGCTGCTGCCTATGGACGCCCAAAAACCGGCTTCCGAAAGGATTACCCGTGTAACCCGTATGACGAATACTGCGTTACGGAAGAGTGGGCTTTCTATTGATGTACTTGCTGATGTCCCGAACGAAATAGTCCATCCAAGTTGGGTGAGACCACGCATAGTTGTTCTATCATTGTTCTTCTTCCCGAGTATATATACTGTATCTTATCACGTTTGGTTTTCTTGGAGCCAACATGTTGTGTAGTGCGGCATCGGCCGGCGACCCGGCGACAATGCGGTTGGTCGCAACCGGAAAAGGAATACTCCGGTCTAGTGCCGCATGAGAATATCCAGCCGATAAGTCGTCGTCATTTAGCCGGCGCTGAGAGGATCCTGCGTTCTACCTAAACCATCAACCTGACCAGGCTAATATGATGAGTACACATTCATTCGCCATCGATTAGCACTGGTGAGACTGACGTGCGTTCCGAAACACTCGACGAAGCGCCGTATCGAAACCGATGTCATGAAGCTGCAAGTGCCTGTTCCTCCGACGTGTTCATTCTTATCTCACCCTGGGTTCCCTGTAGATTGATGTCGGATTACGAGGTCACCCTCGTCAATGACAATATGCGCGAATTCTATGTCCGTTTCCACGGACCGCCAGAAAGTGAGTCATCCCATGTTGTAGCGACTCGGGTTAACGATCACGTCTCGCAGCTCCATTTGCAGGCGGAATATGGAAGATACACGTTGAGCTGCAAGCTGATTATCCATACAAATCTCCTAGTATTGGGTTCATGAACAAGATCTTCCACCCCAACATCGATGAACTGTAAGTGACCATCGCCAACCGAGGTTGTTGGAGTACTGATCGATTCGACGTGAAGGAGTGGTTCAGTGTGTTTGGACGTCATCAACCAGACTTGGTCACCCATGTTTGGTGCGTGCTCGCTTTCAATCTTGCGTGTGATGTAGTTGAACTATGGTTCAAGATATGATCAATATCTTTGAAGTATTTCTGCCACAGCTTCTTCGCTACCCAAATCCCAACGATCCCCTCAATGGGGAAGCCGCGGCACTGATGATGCGGCACCCAAAGGAATACGAAGCTAAAGTTAAAGGTAAGCAAACATTGATCGATGTTGAATCTAGTGTTCATTCCTGTCCCGTCATCTAGAGTATGTACAGCGGTTCGCAACCAAAGATGTGGTTGATGCTACAGACAAGGCCAAGGAAGAGGAAGAGGAAGAAATGAGTGAGGTTGGCAGCATCAGCGAGGAAGTCGATGACTCCTGATGACACATGTCCGTCCACCATTCATCTGCCTGAAACATGCCACATTGACTCGTCTGTTTCAATCCCTGGCCTTGCGTACACTGCTATCGCGTTTTGAAACATCCTGTCACGGTTCGTTGATCGTTCAGGAGGATACCCCCCAGTCTAGCTCTCTTACTTTTTTCTTTTTCTTTTAATCGCTGTGCCACTGCATACTCTCGGAGACTTATCACACTCGTATCGTGTTGTACCGTTATCTAGGAAAAGTTTGACAACTCGTATCCGCCTCGTTTTCTCGACAGCCGAAGGCAGCCGCGTCCAACGTGGCCGGTTAGCTGGGGGCCGGGGTCGCGGGTGCTGATGGCGGAATTGGTGGTGGGACTAATTCGTCGACTTTTTTCTGAATGTCTGCGGCAGCCTGGGAAGGGATGAGTGCAGATGGACACGCTGGGAAAAGAGTATATTCACCTTCATCAGCGTGTCTATCTGTAGCTTGACGCTTTCCACGGTCGCAAGTTTAATCTTGCTCTGCTTGAGAAGCTCTTCCTTTTGAAGCATGAGTTCTCTGCGATGGAGATCGTGTCTGATGAAGGATTGAGGGACTGGTCGACAACAGGACTTGAGACGAAGAGATCACCTCTGCCGTTCTGCGAGCTCGAAGCTGAGACGGTTGAGCATTAATTGATGGGCGTTCTCGAGGACGTCTGGAGCACGGGCCTCTGGAGGGGCGAGTTGCTGAAAGTCTGAGAGGGAGTGGAGGGGGACGTCCTGGTAGATGGAGCTGGGTGGGGTCAAGGGAGGGGGAGGAGGGGGAAGTGGAGGACATACGCAAACTGGCGACACTTGTCGATCTCGCGTTCGAGGTGGCGTTTCTCATAGAGGAGATTTTGGAGGTCGAGATGTGTCTGGTCCATGTCTTGCTTGGCATCGGCGGTGGCCTGTTTGTGAGTGCGGGTTGCGAGGTTGGCGGTTCTGTTGAGGGCCTTCAGACGGGCGAGGAGTGCGCTGGCGCGGATGTGGAGAGCGGCTGGGTCTGCATTTGCGTACGCCGGGGAGACGAGGTCCTCAAAGTGTTTGAACTCGGACATGGTACGGGCCGCAAACTCTCACGTTCCTTTGGCAATAAAGCGTTCCTCCTCCCGTCCCAGATCCAAATATTCCCCCCTCCTCACACCATGTCTACACCACCACACCGCGCCCGCTCCGGGACAATCCCTTCCATGGAAATCAGCGGCGAAGCACTCAGGGAGAACACCATCGTCGTAGGTGCGCCACCCCTGTCTCCCCTTCTTATCTCCCATCTGATCCGCAGCCTCGTAGTATTGGGTGCTTCTGGCGATTTGGCCAAGAAAAAGGTTCGCCGTACCCCCTGCCCTCCTCGCACCTCCCTCATATGCCGTGCAGACCTATCCCGCCCTGTTCGGTCTCTATCGCAATGGTTATCTCCCCAGAGACGTCCATATCGTCGGCTACGCGCGCACGAAAATGGACATCGAAGAGTATCACAAACGGATTATTTCCTACATCAAGAACCCGAACGACGATCCCGCCATCGCGGCCAAGCTCGAGGAGTTCAAAAAGCTTTCGACCTATGTCTCCGGCAGTTACGAGGACGCCGAGTCGTTCGTCAACCTGACAAAGCATCTTGAAGGGATCGAAAAGGCGTACGCTACGCGCGACGTCAACCGCGTGTTCTACCTTGCGCTTCCCCCCTCTGTCTTTGTCCCTGTCGCGAAAAATATCAAAAACAGCTGCTATTCCACAAAGGGCATCAACCGCATCATCGTCGAAAAACCGTTTGGAAAGGACCTGGAATCATGTCGAAGCCTTCTCGGTGCACTCAAGGAATCGTGGACGGAGGATGAAACATATCGAATTGACCATTATTTAGGCAAGGAGATGGTCAAGAACTTGCTTGTTCTGCGGTTTGGGAACGTGGCCATGAACGCTGCATGGGACAGAAACTCGATCGACAATGTCCAGATTACATTCAAGGAGCCATTTGGTACGGAAGGTCGTGGGGGATACTTTGATGAGTTTGGTATCATCCGAGATATTTTGCAAAACCGTGCGTTCCGTCTGTGGGCGTGTGGGAATGAACTGACGCATGTGCGTGTTCAGATTTGTTGCAGGTTCTGAGCATCTTGACGATGGAACGGCCGGTGTCGTTTAGTGCGGAAGATATTCGGGATGAAAAGGTGTGGTGTGCAACAAGGGTTATCAGGGCGTTTTGACATGTGAGGGACAGGTCAAGGTGTTGCGCGCGATCCCGCCGATCAAGTTTGAGGAGACGCTTTTGGGGCAGTACGTTGCGGCGAACGGGAAGCCTGGATACCTAGACGACGATACGGTGCCGAAGGATTCTGTGTGTCCCACGTTTGCGGCGACGGTGCTTTGGATCAAGAATCCAAGGTGGGATGGAGTGCCGTTCATCCTGAAGGCGGGCAAAGGTGAGTGAGGATGACTGAGGGTGAGACATGAGAGTGACTGGGAGCGGGCACGCAGCACTGAACGAGGCCAAGGTGGAGATCCGGGTGCAGTTCAAAGCTGTGACGGAGGGTATTTTTGCAGACATTTCGCGCAACGAGCTGGTCGTGCGGATCCAGCCGTCGGAAGCGGTGTATCTGAAGCTGAATACGAAGACGCCAGGGTACTCGTTCAGGGCGATCCCGACGGAGATGGACCTGACGTACAAGAGGCGGTTCACGGACTCGAAGATCCCAGAGGCGTACGAGGCGCTGATTTTGGATGCGCTCAAGGGGGACCACTCCAACTTTGTGCGCGACGACGAGCTGGACGTGGCATGGAAGGCGAGTGACTGATGTCGAAGGGATGAGGGTATGGGGTGTGTGTGTGCTGACGGGCTGATAGATCTTTACGCCAATCCTGCATTGGATCGAGGGGCGGACGGGCGTTGCCCCCCCAAGGCCGCTGCCATACCCATATGGGTCACGTGGTCCTGCGCAGTTGGATGGGTTTATCGGGCGGTACGGGTACAAGCGGTCCGCGAGCGAGTAGTGCGTCACGTGGTGATTACATGAGTGAAGATCTTGCTGACGTGAGCGAATCTCCAGCACTTGGCCGGTGACGAGTGCGTCGAATCTGTGACATGTGTGTGTATGATGTAATACGTCGAATATTTCAAATTGATGATGTCTTCACGTGACCCGTTCGATCTGTTGCCTTGGATCGCGAGCGCGCTGTTGTATGGGGACGTCGAGATGGATCCCCCGCCGACGTCGTGCGTGCGTGCCCGTGTGCTCGCCCGTCCGCTGTCCGCCATCGCAAATTCCCTACTAATACCCTCACACAACTTTCCATCCTTCCCGAACATGTTTCCCTCTCCCCGCGACCTCATCCCCATCTTCCACTGCCCCCTCTGCCCCCCCGACTCCGTCCTCGATGCCCCCACCACCCTCCGCTGCGGTCACACCCTGTGCGCTCACCACGTATCCTCCCCCATCTGCCCCGTACCCTCCTGCTCATCCCTCCAGCGCCCCGCCATACCCCCCTCCTCCCGCGTCGCCTTCCTCCCCGCACCCCCCGCACCCCACACCCGCACAACCACCATCCCAAATACCCCCCTCGACATCAGGGTCAACAACATCATAAACCTCCTTCACGCCCCACCCAACTCCGTCCCGCTCGCTGACTCCGATGACGACTCCGATCCCGAGGACACCCCTCACCGCCACAACCCCGATCCGACGTCATCCCCCTACGACTTTGAGAAGGCCCTCGCCACAGAACTCTCCTGCGAAATTTGCTTCATGCTGCTCCACCAGCCCGTCACCACTCCCTGTCAACACGTACGTCTCCCCTCACTCGCTCACCACCACCTCTCACCCGCACCGTCTAGACGTTTTGCTCCCAGTGTCTCCAGCGTGCCCTCGATCATAGCATGCTTTGTCCTCTCTGTCGCCAGGACTTTCCTGGCTTCGCCTACTTTCAAGAACATCCCCACAACAAGGTCATCCTCGCTCTCCGTCAGTGTCTCTCCCCCTCTCGTCGCATCCCCGTTCACCTCTTCCCCTTCAGTCCTCACAGCTTTTCCAGACGCCTATGCCACTCGCGGTGTTGCAATCGACCGCGAAGAACACGACCCCCGCTTGGACACCCCCATATTTGTTTGTCAACTTTCTTTCCCCGGCATGCCCACCCTCCTCCACCTGTTCGAACCCCGTTACCGCCTCATGCTCCGCCGTTGTCTCGAAAAACCTTGCCCCACTTTTGGAATGATCATGCCCCCTCGCGCCGCTCCGATCTCCGGTCATGGCTCAGCTGGTGGCTCCGAATTCGGTACCATGCTCGAAATCAGGAGCGTTCAGATGCTTCCAGATGGCCGTAGCATGGTCGAGACCTGGGGATCCCATCGCTTTCGCATACTGGAACAGGGCTCCCTCGACGGCTACATGGTCGGCAGAGTCGAGCGAATCGACGACTACGACGACGATCTCGCAGAATGGACCGCTCAAGACGACGACCGTGCCCCTCCGTCTTCCGTCGATGCTCGCCTGCCCTCTCCTCCATCGTTACTCTCCCGCATAAGTCATCGCGTTTCTCCTCCTCCATCCCCCGGCTCTCAGCATTCAATCTCTTCTGGCACTGCTCAACAATTCCTTTCTACACGTGCCCTCATGGCGACTTGTCACGCATTCTTGAGCCAACTCCGTGCAGGAACCGCCCCTTGGGTCGTCCAGCGACTCAATTACACTTATGGACCACAGCCTCCCGATAGCGATCCCGGTGCATTTTCATTCTGGATGGGCATGGTGCTCCCCATAGATGAGCACGAAAAGGCAAAACTCTTGCCCGTCAAAAGTGCCCGTTTGAGGCTGAGAATGGTGGTGGGTTGGATCGAGCAATTGAATAGCAATTGGTCAGTTTTCTTGTCTTGTTCCATCCCGAATGCCTTTGACATACCTTCTAGGTGGTTCACAAGCGGCTGCATCGTACTATAAGCGTTAGCACGCTAGTTCCCATCTCCGTTCGTCTTGTATGTACACCACAGCTTCCTACTTTCTCTCTCTCTCTCTCTATACGATCACACTTGTCTATTACTCGTCTATCATTGACAACTGTATCCCATCTTTTAGCATTGTTGCATCACATCACCGTCTCTTTTGTTTTTCTTTCTCCTTCTCATGTGTTGTGTAGGACACTCTTATTGATCGAGTCACGTTTATGTCACGAATCGTCACACCGACGTCACATTTAAGCTTGACTGAGGTTGGGAATCAAAAATCACCATGGCGGGTCCGCGTCTTTTAATGCCAACGGTCCGCTCCCCACCATATGTACCCTCCCCGTCGCTTTCTGTACCACCCACGCGTTCTCCCCGCACAAGACCGACGACCGCCCGATTATCTGGTGTCCGTTCCCGCTCGGACTCTGTGGCTACCTCTGTCGATAAGTCCGGACTTGCATCGGGCATTTGGAACAACGAACAGGCAGAGGTTACGGATGGAGAACGCTGGATCGGGCGCAAGTACCGGTTCGAGATCGTTACGGAGCGAATGGAACTCTCAGGGTACCAGGTGTATGCGGTTGAGAAATGGTGAGTACACCGGTGCATGCTGTTCCTTGCCAAACTTGTAGTCTTTCAGGATTGTGGAACGTACGCGACCAGTGATCGTGCTGACAGTGTACACAGGCGATCCTTCGCACAAGGCACGTCTCCGCACTGGCCTCATCCCCACCTCGTGCTTGACCCACTCTTGCGTTAGATCGTCGTAACTGCGCTTAGTCCTATCTCAACTATGACCTCTGCGGAGGCCGATGCCGAATTCAAGGCGGCTGTACAACACCTCCGCAAACAGGACGGTGCACGCCCCAGAGAAGTCAGAGTCCACACATGTACTCTTCCATAATATGTGTCTCATAGATGGGATGAATAGACGCCACAAGGAACACTCATGGTGACTTCCCTCGCTCACTTCCGTTCCGATTACACCATCGTCCACATTCCCAATGGTGATTTCCTCGCCGCACAAGAACGGCTCTATTCGAACATCAATCTGCTTCGCATGGGGTGTAGCGGACGGAGTGCAGTCACCCTTGAGGAACCAAGGTACCCATATGTCCTTACTTTTTTGGCATACTCGATCAAGCTCTCTTGGCAGCGATACAACGAAAGATCGTTTCAAGTCAACCTATTTCCTGTCTGATGGACCACCACCTGCGGGCGCCTTTCGATCCAAATCACATTCTCGCACACACACTCGGACATACTCGCAACCTGTTACCACGCTTTCGCCTGCCGTTCCCGAAGCTTCGACGTTCCCTTCTATGAATACTATCCTCACCCAGCCCAATATATCCCAGATCGGTGGGCCATCGCGACATCCACACTTTACGACCTATGTGCTTGAGCTGGTCAAGTTCCTACAAGCAGCACTTGCGATATGTGGCATGTTCCGCTTACCGCTTCCACACACGCCGGTAGCAGCCTTCGATGGGTTGCTGTGTGATGTCACCATTGATGGGCTACGTCGATGGGTTGCCGAGATCGGCGATAGTTTGATTGGCTCCGAGGTGGGTTCTTACCTGCGTGGGTTTAGTGCGTATCATGCCCACACACAGTTGGGAACAGTCGACAGAGCGAATCGCAGATCCAAGCGTGATCGCTGCGCTTCTATCCTTCGTTCTTTCGACACGCAACAAGCTTGCAGCCTGGGTACCCACCATCACCAAAGACCCCTTTCTTCATCCACACGAGTTCTTGAATATTTTGTCGTCTTGGGTGCACTCTGCAAGCAATGGTGGCACCCAGACGCCATCCACGTCCGTGCAATCCGGGAACTCGAATACAGCACCTGGATGCGGAAACACACCATCAGACATTTTGCCTGTCACACCATTCACTCTTCCAACCACATCATCGACGTTAAGTTCTCCCTTGATGATCAACTCCACGATGCATCTTCCCACCATCCCAAATGCTGTCCCCGTACCTGTCACCTACCTCACGCTCGCCTTGCACAACTCGTTGCTTTCCCAGCACGATGCCAAACTCCGACATTCGGACTCTCGGAAGGTTCATCGCGTTATCCTGTCGAAACTGGACTTGACCTCTGATTCCGAAGCAACGGACGAGGAGCGGAAATGGCTTGGAGGGCGCGTTATGGGGCTAGTAGGGCGAGTAGGTATGAGTGGGCCAGAGTCTGTCGGCGCACCTACCGCTGACTTGGGTCTGTTCGTTCGAGAGATTGTCAGTGGCCGCGAGCGTGACAGGGGGCGTGAAAAGGAAAAGGATGTAGAAAGGGAACGTGATAAGGAGAAATCGGGCAAGGACGGTGAATACTTTAAAGAACGTACGGATGAGAAAGAGAAAGTTGGGGGTAGCCTAAAGGCGTTGTGGTCAGGTAAAGTTGAGGTCCTCGGGAGGATGCGAGAACGCGCAGAAGGGTGGGGGTGGGTCTACCAGGGGATAGAACGCGAGAGGGAAGGAGGTAAGAATGGGGAGAAGGACAGACCCGCGTGGAGTGACGTGGAGGGCCCTCTGACGAAGAATCTCGGCGACGACGAACTGGCTTTTGGAGGGGTGTGGTCAGGAAAGGTGCAGAAGCGACTCGAGATGTGGGCTGGGTAGGTTTTCAAGCATTGCTACGAATCAACATCTTGATGCACACAGGATCAACCGCTCCAAGAAACCGATCGACCTTTCGTCTCCCGTCAAATTTGCGGGACGTACGTCGTCTGTCACCATTCCGCTGTCCACGCAGTCATCCTCGTCGAGCCACGTGCACCCTGCTTCAGAGCTCCGGGGTCTTGGAATTCCTGCAGTTGTATTATCACAGTAGGTCTCTGCCGCAATTGCTCGTCGTTCTAAATCACTCTTAGCCCCAAAACACAGTGATAATGGAGATGAAGACGAACTCTTGAGCAGTGGACAGGTATCACCCGCATGTACGTTGTTCGACGGCTTGCGCAAGGGTTATCAATTTACCATCGGCGGATCCTTCAATCTCTAGCTGTTTCACGAACTCACACCCCTTTCATTCTGGGTGCCTCTACAGACGCCAGTTCTGCCAACCTCGTTGGTATCGGGAATGAGCAGCGGCTCGGAGATCCTCTGGGGCTGCGAAGACATGATTATGACAGGGAGTTAGGCAAAGGGGGACAAAATATTTCGACCTCGAATGAATTGGAGCGCGTGGTAGAGGGTCGTGGAGAAGCGTGGTGGAAAGCACGTATTCCAGAAGAGAATGCCCCAAAGAGAACCAAGTTGGGTCCGTCTCGAACCAGACGGTATGTCCTGTTGACTGCGTCCGCCAAGTTAATCGCTGAGATGTGATCCATTGTTTGAAAAAGACACACATTCCATGATCTTCCATCTGTACAACACGTACCTGTTTTGCGTACGGACTGGATGCGGATAGACGTCGAACTGTGCGGGCAAATTCTCATGATGCGGAGACGAGAGGCCCATTTGGCAGGGGTTGTAAAATGCCTCGAGGTTTGTCACGCTGGTTTTCATTTTTGGTAGCAGCCTTTGACGTTGCGAATAGTACCTGACGACGACCCTTGCCCACGCCTCGACTGCACTCCGCAACACGCATACAGTACATAAACCTATCATCGATGCACTCACCTCCCACCAAGTTGTCGTGCCGGCTGCCACGGCTACGTTTACATCACCAACCCACACTCCTCCGGGCCTCACTCCTGTTTTAGCAGCGCTTCACGCGCTTCCGGTACTCCCACCCGTGCCAGCTCTCCAGTACGAAGCCGCGCAGCTGAGAGTAGACGATATGTGGGGTTCGACAAGGGAGGTGAGGAAGAAGGTATGGGAATTGCGGAGCGTCGTGTTTGGGAGGGAGAATGTACTGGGAGTTGGACCCGGATCGAATGAGATGGCGAGAGGGCGCAAGACGAGCAAGGGCAAGGGACGACGGCGGACGTCTCAATGGAGGCTTGATGGCACGGAATGTCTAGTGGATACATTGGGACGAACGGAATCGGAGGCAGAAGAAGAGAGTGCGATCGTTGCGGAGGGTGAACGCTCGGAAGGTGAAGACGAGACAGAAAGCGAGTGGGAAACCGGCGTCGAGAAGAAGGATATGTTGGGAGATGGTACAGAAGAGGGGGAGAGGGAGGCAATGGGTCCGATGTGGTTGTTGCGGGTGTTTATGAGTTGGGGAGCAAGGCTAGGGATTGTGAAAGGCGAGACGGACATGGGTGGGCCGAGTGTGCCTGCTGCAGAGGGCCCTGCGCCTGGTGCGATTTTAGGGGGCGGTCAAGCTTAGCTTGATCCGTCATTTACCTATTGGATGCCAGGGCATGTGTACTCAAGGATGGTGGTGTATCACACATGGACGACGGGTTCAAACATGCAATAGTCTATAATTGAAAAAAAAAAGTTGAAACTGGTATGTAACCAAGACAAGGGAGAAGGAAAAGCTATGCCTTGCGGACGACCTTGCCCTGAGATTTTTTAATAGCGCGTTTGTGGTTGCGCTCCAGAAGCTGGGATGAGGACGTGAGAGGGTAAAGGAGACATGAAAGAGGAGAACAAGACCTTTTTCTGCTCGGCAGCGCTAAGCTTTGCCATCTTGTCTTGCTCGGCCTTGCGTTTGGCGGCTTTTTTGTCTTCGGCAGCCTAGGGAGCAAGGCTGAGGAGAAAAAAAGGGAACGATGGGAGGGAACGGACCTCCTCTCTTTTTTCCCTGACCTCTTCCTCCTTGATCTCTTTTTCAATGTCTTCTCTCACCTTTCTGATCTTTGCCTTTGTCTCTGGCCGTAAGACGACTTTACCAGCTGCAAATAGATCGAGGAGAGCAAAGACGGCATCGACGAGGGGGAGGATGTCATTGGCATGATCGGGATCGGGAAGGTTGATGTCGAGGAGGACGCGCTTGGAGGAGTGGGTTTGGGCTGCGTAGGAGGCGGCTGATTGGGGTCTTTCGTGAGGTTGGTCAGTAATAGAGAGGGAGCGAAGGTAGGTGAGGAAGGGGGGCGTTGCGAGGAGGGCTGGGAGGGTTGTGGAGGGGCTGAGGCGAAGTTTGAAGAGAACGTCGGAGACGTCTGCAAACTCGGACATGAGAGAGAATACCGGGGGAAAAGAAGGGTGTTCTGTGGTGCGTGTGAACGTCTGTGTAGAGGGTGAGGAGAGGGAGAGGAAAAAGAGGAAGAAGACGGACGAGATCCCAGCGGTTGTCCTTTATGGTGGTGAGCTCGGACTTGTTGACGACGGCGCATACAAAGTTTGGGAGAGCAGCGGCGGTGTCGGGGTCGAGGAGAAAGTCAAAGGAGAGGTGGTCGCGGGGGTGGTAGCGGAGGTCGTAGAGCTGCCAGAGGGAGTGGAAGAGGAGCTGGAGGGGGTCCTGGCGGGGAACGAAGGAGAAGACGGTGTGGAGGGAGGAGAGAGCACGCCTGCCAGTGGAGAAGACGAAAAAGTCGGTGTGACCATCTGGGATGAGGCCGGAAGAGGATGCGGGGGCGGAAAAGTTGCGGGCTAGGATGGGACGGAGGGCGTTGTAGAGGGTGTTAGCGGTGCGGTGGTTGCGATGCTTGCCGTGGAGGGCGAGGGCGAGATAGAGGAGGAGGGCGAGGAGGAGACAGGCCTGGGTGACGAAAACTGGGGGGGGATGAGGAGCGAGAGGGGGAGTGGGAAGAAAGTACGTACGAGCGGGCCTGAAGAGGAGGAAATGCCAGCGGAATTGAGATCCCTGGTAGGGATCGAGGAGGAGGGGAGGAGGAGGAGGAGGGGAGAATATGGCGAGAAGGGAGGTGGACATGGAGAAGCGACAAAGCAAACAGAAGCAAGTTGGAGGACGACAACTACCATCAAACAAAAGCGACAATTGTAGGCGAGTAAGTGCGCTCTCTCCTTCCACAGCCTCATATTCCGCGATGGACCCGTCTGCTTTTCTCATCAACGGTGCCATGTTCCTGCCGATACAGATACAGATGCAGGAATGTCTCGCTCGAGCATCACACACATACACACACTCACGACCCGCTGCAGGGCCAAAACCACCCGACAGACTATGGCCAGTTTGTGCTCGATGTGCTCGCCAGGATGACCCGCGATGCAGGCGCGATCGACCAGGGCGTGCTGCGCCGGGCGATCGGACTGGCGTCCTCGTACCTCGTCACAGACGCGTCGACGAACCCGGAGGGTGGGATCGGAACATGGCAGACGGGCTTCAACAGGCTCGTCGACCTCGTTGTCGTGCTGCACCACCGGGGAGAGCTCGAGCTGGACACGTTCAACGAGGCGTCCAAGGCGTGCTCGGAGTGCTGGAGTGTCGCTGCGACGTGGCGGGGTATGGAGGAGTGTCGACAGGGTGTGCGGGAGGTCGCTGGCAAGCTCAAGAGGCTGCTCGACGAGCCCAACCGGAGGACATACCAGGGACACAAAGTCTATACGCCCCAGTAGTACTAGATAACGTAATCATTCATGTCCCTCCATCCCCTCCGTGCTCACTACCTCAAAAAATCCCTCCTCTCCCTCCAGCTCCGCGCAGAACTCCTCGCTATCAACACCGACGTCGATACCCCCCTCCTCTCCTTCTTCCTCAACCATCACCTCCTCTCCTTCCCCCTCCTCGAAGCCGCACCACACGACTTTTACCCCCGCAAGCTCGTCCCCTTTCTCGACAGCCTCCTCGCTCGCAACCTCTTCGACGACCCCGACTCCCTCGACCCCGCCCCACTCCTCCTCCTCCCAAAGCTCGAGCGCCACCTCGCCATCTTCTTCTCCTCCGCCATCAAGATCGCAGAGCCCGAGGACGTCCTCAGACTCTCCCAGGCCGATCTCCACTCCCTCGAGCGTGCCCTCAACAGGCGTCTCGCAAAGCGCGGCCCCAGAACATCCCTCTTTCACCTCAACATCGTCGCCGTCCGCACAGTGTCCGACAGGGGCCGCATCAGGTACCGCGTGCACGAGGTTCGGCCCTCCCTCGTCCTCCATCGCTCTCCATTCAATCCCCCTCTCTAGGAGTTTATCATTTGCACAACCCTCTCTCCCGACAGACAGGTGTGCGTTTCCCGCCGCTACGGCGACTTCAGGACCCTTGCAGACGAGGTCTGTCCCTCTTCCCTCCTCATACACCCGCTCACACCCTCCAGCTCCGCAAAGCCCACCCCGACTCTCTCGTGCCATCCCCACCCCCAAAGGACCGTACAGCAGTCCACGTCCCCGCAGACCCCTCCTCAGACTCCTTCGTTCAGGACCCCTCCGTCCCCGGCAACTTCCATATCACCTCCCCCAGTCGTGGGCGTCTCTCCAGAGAGAAGAACCGCCTCACTCTTCGCGCCTATCTCCACTCCTTGCTCGCAACCCCTCCCTTCTCCTCTTCCCCCGTTCTCCGCTCTTTTCTCTTGAGCGGGCCAACCTCTCTCTCCCCCCAGGAACAGCAGGACGCCCGACGTAGGGAAGAGGCCGATCGCGCCAGGGATAAAGGCAGGAAAGAGTTTGCACGCGAGATCGGCGCAAGGGTCGATCAACTCAGAGAAGCCGTCAGAGCCGTCAAGGGCGAGATCGTCGGGAGAGGTGATGTCTCTCTTGGCGCTCGTCCCCTTTCGGGCTAACTCATCGCCCGCCAGATGGTTTGACCCGTGTCTTTGCAATCATCAAGGTTACCCCACACGTCAATCAACTACCAGGCAACTACCAGGCCGTCATGGAGTGGGCAAGGATTTCGTCGGTCTCCCTTCCCTTTCTACTACCCCATTCCCTTACTTGTCTTCCACGCTCGCTACAGATTGGCATCAACCATCTTCCAGACGTTCGTCGCTTCCGACAACTCCTCAGAGACATTTGCGAGTCTGAAACGCATACACGGCCTCATGCCTTATTTCCTTCTCAAGGCAGCTCTCAAGATAAGCAACCCAGTCGCGATGATACGAAGTATCCTCGACATCTTTCTCGCACAACCTTTTGGAGGTCGCAGCCTCCTTCAGCGGTATACTCTTCCCTTGCTACCGCTACCTTCCCCTCATGCAAATACCATGTAGCATGTTCACCTCTTCCCTCACCGAAGAAGTCAAAACCTTGAACACTTATATCGAACATGTGTCTGCCAAGATAGACTCCCCTATCCTTTGCGAGAAAATTCGCATCTTCGTCTACGCCCCCCGTGAAATTCAGGAGATGTATCGTGTGGATGCCCGGCTACAACGTACCCACCTTTTGAAAGTCATCTTGATGAGAGGCGAGGAGCCGATATTATCCAGGTCACTTGCAGTGCGGGTAGACAGAGCGTGGAGCAAGTGGGCCGCCTGGATGGCCGAGAGGCAACGAGATGGCAGGGGTAAGAGAGACGAGAACGATAGCGAAGAGGGCCCAAATGACGAAGAAGCATGGTTGTTTGAAGATCTCAGGGTTCTCATCAACTTATACTCGAGGCTTAGGGACCGGGAACAGTTAATTGCGCTCATCTTCGAGGTGAGATTCATGGCGTTATGCCTCGCCGACCGTGTACCCATCATGTGTAGGGTGCCACGGCAGAGCTACTCAAGGATATCATCACCATTTTTTACACACCGCTCGCTCAAGTGTATAGAGCGGCAAGCATCGCAGAATCACTGGGGGACTTGCAGAACTTTATCAATGATCTCATCCACACGGTCGAACAGACGGAAGATCGTAAGCTGGATTCAATCCCGTCGCGTTTCTCCGCTCACTCTACTCTTCTCCAGTTTCGCAATCAGATCCCTCTTCTACCGTGCAAGCTTTCATCAACCTCGTGAATCGGCATGAACAACCCTTTTACTCTTTTGTGCATAAAGTCCATTCCAAAGGCCACGGTCTCTTCGACAACCTGATGAAATGGATCGAGCAATTCCTCACCGCGATCCGCGAGGGCATCGGTGCGTCCAGCCTCAGTGGAGAAGGCAATAGGGTTGCGCTTGAGACTCTGTTGCCTGCGGCAGGTGAAGAGAGGGCCAAGATCATGGAAGAAGTCGACCAGGTTATGCGCTGGCATTACTTGAACAAGCTCGCTCGTGAAGAAAAGCTCAGGAGCAGGTTTAAACGTGCTCAGAAAGGCGCGGAGAAGGATGCGGACGCCGAGGATGAAGCAACACGGGTTTTGATAGACAGTGTTGCGAGAGAATTTGACTTTGGTGACTTGGTAAGAGAAAACGTGGATGAGCTTGCCGAAGAAGATAGCGACGAAGAGGAGGATAGTGATGATGGTGATGATGATGATGATGATGATGATGATGATGATGACGTCGACGACGACGACGACGATAGTGACGATGACGGTACAGGCGACGAGGATGCCGGCGACGGGGCGAACAGGAAAGCTGAAGTGGGCACAACGCCAATGCAGGCACCTTTTGTTCGCTCCTCGACGATGCAGACGCCTCTCTCCAGGGCTGAGACAAGTCAAGTGGCGACTCGACCGACACCTCCAGAGACGTTGCGGTCGCAATCGTCGCTGACACCGCAACCGGCAGCTGCAAGGCCGAGGTTGCTCTCACTTCGCAGCACCAAATCCATGAGACTGCCAGGCAAACAACACTCCGGGGGAGATGTTCCGCTGGTTCCACCGCTTCCCATCCACCTCAATAAGCCGCTTCCACCGCGGCCCCCTGAATCCCCTTCCGCAGGTCTCCTCAGGAGACGTTCGACTGGGCACTTGGCTTCTTTTTCAGAACAAGCCCCCGGCAGTGATCTCCATCCGCCATCTCCATCGCCTCGACCCCCCTCTTACAAGCCGAGGAAGAAAGCCGCAGCCACGGCGCAGCCTCCGGAATTGAAACATATTCCGACACTGCTACCAGTCTTTGTTGAGATGGTATGCTATCCGTGTCGTTTCCACTTTAAAGTGCTGATCCGCGCTTGCAATAGGTGCGTCCGTTGCTTCGTCCGCAAGTGTAGGTCACTCTTCCGTATCATATATAGAGTGTCGTACGAATCTATTGACGATAAGTAGCATGCGTGCGCACTACCCAAATGGTCATCCACACATTTTATCCACAAGAATTTATGAGGTAAAGCGCTAGCGATGTCACTGTTCCATTGCAGAGACCAAGGCACAGATCGACAAGAGGTGATACAACTCCCTATAAGTCCCTAAACTCTGCATCGAATACTTGTTGCGTGACTGTTCCCTTGCGCACTTTCTTGGCTAGCCGCTCTTCTTTGGCAAGTTCATCCCAATCATCCTCATCACCCCGGCTATCCTCCGCCGATTGAGACAGGACAGGTGTTATCGCGCTGTGGCTGACTTTCGCCTGACTTTTGAGCCATCGACGCTTCCTATCCTTTTTCGACTTCCGCTTCTCTTTTTGCTCTTTATTCGTTGCTTGCTGGCTCCATGGTATGTTTCGCTTGCGCTTCGCAGCGCGAGTTTCAGCCGTCTCACTCTGGGCTTCTGGCTTGGACTGTGACTCTCGACGTTTGATTTCTTGTGCCTTGTCGGCATAAACGTAGGCATCCCACTATGTGTATCGGGTCAGAGCCGCACAAACATCACCCGGGAAACGAAAATTGAAAGACTCACATCTAGTGATGCATCCTCCCACCCCGTCTTGTCGACGTCCTTGAGTTCGGGCATGCGAGGCAGTCGAAGAAGCCCAAAGCTTTTGGCCACGCCGATGAGATCGAGATCTTTTATTCGAAAGATGTATGAGGCTTCATGTTTTGAATATGCCCGGACGAATGACACGAAGCCTTTTGTTGCCTGTACCGCATCCTTCGAACCTCAAAGCATACGACCAGAAACCGTACTACGTACCTTGTCGTTGAGAGCGCGGTCCGTCATGACAGTCTCCCGTATTCGAGATAAAAACGATGCGACATCCGGCTCAGGATTACTCAAGCCTTGTGCTCCGCCAGCCTGGATAACAGAGTGCTTCCGTATTGGGATTTTGCGCACCGCAAGGAAATCTTTTTGCGAACAGTCGTCATCAAGTTAAATTTCCCAGGCGGTGCAACACACCGATATACTCGATCTCTCTGCCGACGAGAAATACATACGCTCGTCCACTCCTCCCTGCGCGAGCCGTTCTCCCGCAACGGTGTGAGAACGCTCTTGGGTCAATGGGTGGGTCAAACTGGACTACGACGTCGACGTGCGGTAAATCTAGCCCTCTTGCAGCGACGTCTGTCGCGAGAAGTATCGACGACGAGCCAGAAGATGAGAGAGACGACGAAAAGGCTGAGAGAGCGCGTGTACGCGCAGCTGGAAGCAAGTGGCCATGCAAGGAGAAAAGCTTTGAACTAGGAAGAGGGAATCGAGGGAGAACCTAGCGGTATATCAGACTCCTCATCTGAGTCATAAAAACTGTATATGGCAGCTCACTCTATAAAAGTAGTCCACGCACGCACAAGTGGCGAAGTAGACGATGAAATGGGACGCACTGTGCGTCAAGACTTCGTGCTCGATGACTCGTACAAGTTGTACCAGCTTCTCGGAGGGCTGGCAATTGATATAATAATTTTGAAGTCTACAGAAAGTCGGGGGTTTTCAAACGTGAGGGTACAATGTATCAAAATGATCAACATACCCTGCAGGTATTCGCCTTTCCTCGACGACTTCGCACTCCCCTGGCTTGCCATCCACGATTCGCTTCTTGGATTTTTTAGATTGGACTCTGACGACTACTCGAGCGGGACTGCGTAGTCCCACTCGTACCAGCTCCGACAAAGCATCAGCATCGGTCATAGTTGCACTGAAAAGTCCTGTCCGCCTCTGCTTTGGCAAGTATGTAATAATACGAGTCAATGTGTTTTGGAAGCCTAAGTCAAGGAGCCTGCGTGATCGAGACGAGTGTGGATGAGAGAATCGAGACAAGCCATCCACAGACCCTACCTATCAGCCTCGTCAAGAACAAGTACCTCCAATTCCTTCACGCTCACGAGGGTTTTTCCTCTGCCTAGTAGAAATTCCTCCACTCGGCCAGGCGTGCCTACCACAATATCGGCGCCAGTGTCCAAGAATCGCTGGACGTCCTGAGCCGGGGATGACTCATCAGAGGAGACAAGAAGTAATGGTGATGGATGTGGTGGTATCAGTGTATCTGTAAATATAGAGTCGTCCGAAGAACTTGGTTGCGCAGAGAGGAATAGAGAGAATACGGAATGTATCTGAGATGCTAGCTCTCTAGACGATGTATGTCAGACCACACTTGTAAACGCATGATAGTATCCATCACCTCGTCGGACTCATAACCAGCGCACCGATTTCGTTCGTCCTCAGGGTGGATCCTCGCCTCACTAGCCGCTCTAGTACAGGGATGACGAATGCCAGAGTCTTGCCAGAACCTGTGACAGCCTCTACGACGACATCCTTGTGCTGCATGAAGAGGGGGATCGTAGCTGCTTGTACTGGAGTCATCTGGGAGTAACCCATGGACTGTACTACATTGAGACTGAAAAGAAGATCGTGAGTAGACAAGTAAAAAGTACAATGAAATGATGCTCACATCCATGGTGTGAGGGGAGTTGGAGAGGAGGACCACTGTCCCGCAAATGCGGTTGACATGGACTCCATACTTGATGGTACAGAGACAGAAAAAAAAAGACGCAACCAGGCGGTTGGATATCTCAGAGCAAGCTGAGGTTTGAAAAATTGGTAATGCGACATTCGAACGAGGGCGGCCCACGGAACGCCCTAGTAAAAGGCGAGGGCGTTGTCTGTTTGTGCTACCCTCTGTCGCCAAACAGCATAGTGAATCCAGCATCGAGGGGAACAAACTTTTGTATTTGCCTGGGCACGCTGGTTGTCTAAAATTGCCTTATTTGTACCTCAGAGTCCACTGCGTTTACCAAGGTCCGCCCAAGCTGGTGCACGCATGGCCGACGACGAGTTCACGGTCACGCTAGGTTCAGCTGTCCGCGATGAATTCGCGTCCGGAAGGATATCGACACCGATCAGTTCCATGGACCTTCTCTTTTCCTTGATTACCTCCAAAGCCAGGACCTCCTCATCACACGTCCTGCGTTTGACAGATCTACACCGTCTCGAGATCGCCTTGGAGAGTATTTCAAGTCGCTGGGAGCACGGGCGACTGTCATTATCTTGCGAGAACGGCGTGTTGACTATCGCTGATGTTCATCTTGGGAATGCCTCGGTGGACACGCTAAATCCTCGCAAGCGCAAGCGGCTCCCCGTTGACGAGGAAGCTGATTCCGCGGCCGGCGACGACCCAGACGAGCACTCTTCCAGGAGTATCAGCCATTCACCCCCTCCTTCTGCAACACCCCTCGCAAACTTGGGCAAAGAGTTAAGAGAAGTCTATAGTATTCTCCAAAGAGCCACTGCCAAGGGCCGCCTTCTGGCCGAACGGGTATGTGGTCGAATTCCAGTGACGACGCACTGTGTGAATGCAAACGTTCATCCCTACAGTTCTGCGCGTCACACGGGAGCTTCAACCCCGTTTGCTCCTACATCACGAAAGAGGACTGTGCCAAGGCTCGTCGAGCAAGCGCAGCAAGTGGCTCTTTTCAATCCACCTCTCTCATCTGTGATCGTGTACACTTCAAACCACTGATTCGACCCCACACTGACCCATCCCTTGGTCATTGCTCCTACCTCAATACTTGCTACTCCGAGCCCACATATGCCCAATCGCCGTCAATCCCATTTCCTTCTGGAAGTACTACTCGGGTTTCCCTACCTTCAGGTCTCGGCGCCGGAGGCAGGGGGAAAGAAAAGGCACCATGTCGATACTTACACTTTGAAGTCGACTGGGACGAAAAAGATGGCCAGGTTATGAGTGCCAGTGATATAGTATGGAAGGATATGCAGAGAATGCGCAATCCATTCAAGCTAGAAATTGGAATGGGACCAGATGGTAAAGATATGCAAACGGTACGCGCACCATTTTCAGCCACTCTGCACATTTCTCGTCACTGTGCATTCGGATAGCTGCCACCCCAATGGATCAACTGTGACCTTCGACGATTTGACTACTCAGTACTTGGAAAGTTTCATGTCATCATGGCAGACCCCCCATGGGATATTCACATGAGTGTAAGTCATTAACGTGGCAGTAACCAGAACAGCACGATGACATGTAGTTCTGATCAAGTTGCCTTATGGAACAATGACCGATGATGAGATGCGGGCTATGCCCATTCCTGCTCTACAAGATGAAGGCCTCTTGTTTTTGTGGGTCACCGGACGTGCCATGGAAGTGGGCCGTGAATGCCTCCGAGTCTGGGGCTACACACGCGTAGATGAAGTTGTCTGGGTGAAAACCAACCAGGTGATCTTTCTGAGCCTATTTTCTCATTCGACCACTAAAATGATGCAGTTACAACGCGTTATCCGCACAGGCCGGACTGGCCATTGGCTGAACCACACCAAGGAACATATGCTCGTTGGTGTCAAAACTCATGTTGATGAAGTCGGTAATTTAAAGTTCCCCAGCTGGGTCAACCGGGGCCTTGATACAGATGTGATTGTGAGTGAAGTTCGCGAGACGAGTCGCAAACCAGACGAAGTATATGGCCTCATCGAGCGGATGTGCCCTGGAGGACGCAAGGTTGAGATCTTTGGAAGAAAACATAATACTAGACCTGGGTAAGTATGTATGCGACTTACTGGATGTTTCTCAATGGCACACTTGCTCAAAGGTGGCTTACCCTTGGAAATCAGCTTGGGCCCGATCAGATATACGAGGAAGACCTGGCAGCCAGGATCAAAGCTCGTTACCCAGAACGACTCTCAGGTGTGCCGGGAGGATAGACGGGAAGATGTCTGTGATTGAACTTGTTCCCTACTCCCAGGGTCAAACTTGGCGTCCTAGTATAATCACCACTCTGACAGTGACTTCATTCGATTTACCGCCTTTCTATGGCGGCAAACGCAAGGCAAACTTTGGTTTTAATGAAATTATGTGGCAAGCTATATAGTTGCGACGGAAAATCAACAAGATTGAAGAGACTTGGATGTCCATACAACGTGATACTGATTGACATTCTTGACACACGCAGTCTGCGATGGACTATCCCTATGGCAAGAATAGGAACAGCATCTGATGAGTCATGGACACCAGCGATGGCCCGGCAACGTGTGATCCTAGATTCTACATGACGTTTCGATACTTCAACAACCTCTCAGGCTATAAGACACCCTCTTCCAGTCAATGTTCTAATTAGCAGAGTGGCCCGTATATATATATGAGCCGGCTGTATGTACTACAGTACACTATCTCATAATGCATAGTGAGGTGTTGGGACAAACTCATCAGGCACCACTAAAATCAACATAGTAGTGCATAATACCTGGTAATGCATAAGAAAAATAGGGAACCAACACTATGCGTTATGAGATAGTGTACTGTATATGCACAGCTTGAGGTTGAAACTATGGTGCCAATCTAAGCCCCACGAGTCGACGTATATCTTCCCGGAAGATGAGTCACATCATTAGTACATTCGGTGCCTCACGGTAGCGGCATTTCAGGCCTTGAACCAACGGGACCGCAGTGCCGAATTCCCATGCAGTTCAATCGTGAATGGGCTATGTATGAAATGAGCTATGTATGTACTTAGTAATCTAATATGTCAGGTTTACTCTCATTGTTGTTGGTCAGCAAGGTCAAGTTCTTCGATGAGTAGGTCGTTCGTGGCAGTTGGGTTGTCGAGGTATACTGATATAACGGGACATATACATTAGACCAGAATAATACGTTCTAGTATGCTTACCTTGATGGCCAGCATTAGGAATGACAAACATGCGTCCATTCTCGTTACCTGCCAGACGGAGATTCTGTAAGGCTTGGAGGCCTCCGACGGGATCCATCCAATCGTGTTCACCATCTGAAAATTAGTGAGTTGCAGTGAGGGACCTGCATAGGGGATACACTAACAGACAAAAGTAATGGGTATCTTCAAGGCAGGTACCCGGTCGACCAAGGGCATACGAGCGTAAGCATATGGTGCGAGAATGTGAGCTAGAGTCTGTGAGATTGGTACAAGGAGAAGTAGTATGTCATACATATGCAATGCTCCCCCGAACCTTTAGCAAGGGTTATGTTAAGAATGTAATCATGCATGTCACGGGTTTCGTCTTCTGTCAGACCGGGGAAGCGACGACTCGAGTACTATATGGATTTGTGAGGCAGTGGATTATTTAAGCAGTCAGATATAAAGAAAAGACAAACCTTGCCCACTAGCATGGGTCCCCAGAACAATGTCGAACGTACAACCTGGAATGGACTCCAACCCTCTTCCCACAGATACGTGAAAAGTTTCTGGGATCGGTTCTCTTCTTTCTTGATTGCTCTTTGCTGGTGACCATGCCGCGTTTCAGAGGCAGAAGCAGGTTCTGCTGGGGCAATGGCTGACTGCCCAGAGTCACCAGTACCAATCAACTCTCTGGAGGGCATCGTCGGATTGTCGGGATTATGGGGTACGCCAGCGGGGGAGAGCAGGATGAGTTTGTGGACCCGCGTGGGATAGCGAAGTGCATATGCAACGCTGAAATATGCACCGAGAGAATGTCCAATGAGGGTCATTTTATCAACGCCCATCTTGGCGCGCCATTCCTCCAGAGAATTGACGAAGAACGATTCAGCTTCGTGTACGCGACCAGGAATGTCGCCTCGTTTTGCCTTGATGCGGAACGGAACGCGGGCAGAACGACCCATACCAAGCCAGTCTAAAGCATAAACGTCTGTGCCACGATCACCAGCCCACGTAGCTAGTGCGGGCAAGTTCCTGAAGAAGAATCCGAGACCAGCACCATAGCCGTGGAGGACAACAGCAGGTGGAGGGGCCATCGGGGATGGATTCGTGGCCTTGATAGAGAGTGTGTTTAGATAATGTTTTGGAGACGCCAGTTCTATTCGCTCGCTGCGGGCAGTGACCGGGGTGTATCCAACCGCAGAATTAGGCATCCTTTCGGATAAGAAGAATGGTAGACGTCTAGGCGAGAAAATAGACTGGATCGAAATCAAAGTAGTTACACTCAAGGGAGACAGACAACGTACCTCAATAGCCGCTCCTCTGCTGCGGCAGCTTGTTTCTCTCCGGCACTCCACCTAGGTAACGTTTCCCTGTCAGATTGAGCGAATCAGCGGGATATAAGCGGACAAACCAGCTTTTGAGGCTCGCAGAGAAGGTGACAGGTATATCGCGGGCAGGGGGTAGAGTATGCAGATGTAGAGATGAGCTCGAACCTGCCATAGAGGTGTGCGGGATGATAAACAGTGATGAAGATAGAAGGAGAGGTTCAATAAGCGACTTGAGTGGTGGAATGAGTCTTTCAAGGACCGTACTGTGCACTGCCAGGCCGAGTACGTTGCGCAATACACATGCCATGTGTAAACCCGCATGACTAATTTACTTGATTACCACTGTAGGGTTTAGCAAGTCCCTACACTTTAGTCCTACAGTTGGCACCACAGGGAATCACTTGCGGCCACTAGACACAACGGCGACGTCCGTCACGGGTGATGGGAGCATCCGGAACAAGATGTCCGAGGCCGGTTGTGGCGGTGAGACAAACCCTAAATCACGTGACTAGCGACCAATCAGACTCGGTCTAATTCACCTCTTATAAAACGTATTTCGGTCCCTTCCCACTTCTTCCCATCCTTTCCCCCCAACTCTTCGGTCGAGATGTAAGTCCCTCATCTAGCCTCGAGCGTCTTGGTTTCAATTGTTTCCACCTAGATAGCTACTATGGAAAAGCTTATCGCCCTCTCACGTTTCAAGACGGCATGCCCGTTCCTCGGTAGGACGCAGATGCACACGCTCCGTTCCCTCTCTAGCCTCGCGTCCTCCTGTTTCCCTGCCATTTCGCAACTCACAGAGTCGGCTACGAACTGTCCTATCATGGGGCCTGCTCTGCAAATGCGTTCCACTCAGATGGTTGCTAGATACGCTAGTGTCGCGGCTCAGGCAGACGTGCAGAAAATCCATCACAGCAAGGGAATATTTCCCGGCTCCGAATTCACCGACGCTGATATCGCTAAATGCCCCCATGCTTCCGCTGCTCGAGCAGCAGCTCGCATGGCCAAGGATCTCGCAGCCGCTGCCAAGCAAGAAACTGCTTCCATTCCCAATGCCACCCCGGCTGTCGGTCATGCGGCGGTAGGTGGTTGTCCCTTGCATAAAGCTCCCGCTCCAGAAGTGGCGGTTGACGCGCAAAATCTCGTTGGAAGCACCTTCAACTATGATCAACTTTTTGCAGCAGAGCTCGAGAAGAAGCACAAGGATCAGTCTTATCGTTACTTTAACAACATAAACAGGCTTGCGGACAAATTCCCGATCGCTCACACTGCGAATGTCCAGGACAAAGTTGAGGTGTGGTGCGCTAACGATTATCTCGGCATGGGAAATAATCCCGTTGTCCTTGAAACTATGCAGTATGTAGAAATTATTAGGCCCAATTCCAACACTTATCAATCTTTATGCAGCCGGACTCTAGACAAATATGGTGCTGGGGCTGGAGGAACACGAAACATTGCGGGCAACAGTGCTTTACACCTCGCGCTAGAAAAAGAGCTAGCGTCACTCCACAAGAAGCCTGCGGCCCTGGTCTTTTCCTCGTGTTATGTGGCAAATGACGCTACTCTTTCTACCCTTGGAGCAAAGCTCCCTGGCTTGGTGTACTTCTCCGACGCGTCTAACCATGCCTCCATGATTCAAGGTATCCGCCATTCTGGCGCGAAAAAGGTTATTTTCAAGCACAACGACTTGGAGGACCTGGAGAACAAGCTCCGGATGTGGCCTCGTGAAACTCCAAAAGTCATTGCATTTGAAAGCGTCTATTCCATGTGCGGCAGCATCGGACCCATCAGCGAAATCTGTGATTTGGCAAAGAAGTATGGTGCTTTGACCTTCTTGGACGAAGTTCATGCCGTGGGGTTGTACGGTCCTCGTGGTGCGGGAGTCGCTGAGCATCTCGATTTTGAAGCGCACCAAAGGGCCGGTGAAAGTCTGGAGCCCATCATGGGTAGCGTTATGGACCGCGTTGACATTATCACCGGTGAGTTGAATATCAGCGTTTGCACTTCGGGTATCCTAATCTCCTTTATAGGTACCTTGGGCAAAGCTTATGGTTCCGTTGGGGGATACGTTGCTGGCTCGCGTGATTTCATCGATATGATCCGCTCCTATGCTCCAGGGTTTATTTTCACCACCTCACTCCCGCCTGCTACTGTCGCCGGTTCTCGCGCATCGATTTTGTACCAGAAACATCACATCGGCGATCGTGCATTGAAACAGGTCAATGTCTGCAAGGTCAAGGAGCGCTTCGCCGAACTGGATATTCCTGTCATCCCGGGACCTTCCCACATTGTACCAGTTCTCGTGGGGGATGCGGGGCTTGCTAGGCTGGCAAGCGATAGACTATTGCACGAACATAGCATCTATGTCCAGGCTATCAATTATCCTACCGTTGCTGTCGGCGAGGAGCGTTTGAGATTCACGGTCACGCCTCGTCACACCGCCGAACAAATTGATCATCTTATTCGCGCTGTCGACACCGTTTTCACGGAGTTGAATATCAATCGCACGAGCGACTGGGCGAGGCTTGGTGGACGCGCTGGCGTTGGCATTGGCAAGAGCGATGTAAAACCCATTTGGACAGGGAGTCAGATCAATACCGCAGGTGCTCCACGAACCTTGCTGAATGGTCAGCCGAGTGTGGTTGATGTCGCGGCCATTGATGTTGTCCGCAAGGACTTTGAAGCTTTATTGGGCCCGGTCGAATGTGAGCGCAGTGTGGAGAACGAAGTATTCATGGGAGCAGTCAAGCTGGCAGCAGATTCTTTTACGAAGTACCCTCGGCCCCATGCGACTGTTGGCAGCCTTAAGATGAGGGCAGCCGTCCAGGTCCCTGTTTCTGCTTGACACACTAAATACTTGTTCCTGTGTACCCGGTACATTATCTACGAAGGGCTCCCAAATACCATGCATTTATGCCGTAGAATCAGTCGAATTCATAGATGCAACGCTCTCATGAAGTGCATGGAGGATGGAAAGGGTTCGTGACTCGGATGTACTTGGTTGTTGAATGATCGTGGACGCGGATGCAACACTGGTACTGTCGCCAAGTAACTGAGCCTGAGCGCTAGCGGTCAGTGTATTCACTGACAATTTCCAAGTGCACTCCGCAACCAGCTTCTGCGATTGAACTCAGAGTCATCAACAACAATGAATTCGAGCGCACTTGCCTCTCTAGCACCACCCCTGATACCAGCCAGGTATTCGATCACAAGCGGAATGTCATTCCCGGGTACCTGCATAGCTTAGGACGTGTCGTCAAATGGCAACGATAACCTTTGAGCTTACAGCCTGCTCCGACCAGACGTTATGTAGTAGCCAGTTCTGTCTGGCTTTGTTAAACTTCCAGTTTTCAACTTTCCGCCATCGTCCATAAGCATATGACAATGCTAAAGTAATAAAACGAACTTGACGATACGACTAATCTCAAGTACGATTGAGACCTACCTCTGCGCGACTGTTCTGAGAGTGACTCGTCCGTGGTGGGATCCGGGTAGGGTAGTCGATGAGGCTACACCTTTGAGGTTTAGCGCCCTTCTATCTTATTTTCATCCCACTTACTGTGCGATCTTCATCACGCTTCTTATTTTTCCGAGGCTTGAGCTGGGTGGCATCCTTCTCGATGTCAACAGACTCGGCGAATGATGCATCACAATCAGTCCGTGTCCGTGTCCGCTTCCTTGACGCCTTCACTTTCCGCGGTGTGTTTGACGACGGTTGATCTTTAGCCCTCCGAGTCAACGCGGCGTCCGTCATCAAATCACGTTTACGATGAAACTTGCGTCAGGTGTGGGTGACTTTCAAGTTTTTCCGGGCAGCCTGTTCCCGACAGGTCCAACCTTGCCGTCTTTGCACTTCAACCTTTGCCGTTCGTTAACGAGTCTGGCAGTACATTGCAGACATTAGCCATCGCTAGCACGTAGATATGCAGAAACGAACATGTAAAGTGACCAGTCGAATAGCAGTTACAACCACACCAGAGTCTAGCGCTGAGTGACTGACAAGGCTCTCACGCTTGGGGTGAAAACTCCATCATTGTACGGTCTTTCTACTACTATTTTCTCTTCCATGGGCCTCACTTTCTCTTCGCTGCTCAACTCCTTCACATCACTAGTACGATGGAGCAAGGACCAGGATGTCCGTATATTAATGCTTGGCCTCGATTCTGCGGGAAAGGTATGTTGGATTAGCTGGAATCGATTGGTAACCTCCTATCTCTTACATGTGCATGTAGACTACGATATTGTACAGGTTGCAGGTATGATTTCTTGGACTCTAAGATTGGCTTTTCTCATAATCCTGAATCAGATTGGTGAAGTGGTTTCGACTATACCCAGTGGGTATTTGGTAGTTTGGTCGGTCAGGCTGTCTGACGTATTTGACTCGAAGCTATCGGATTTAATGTCGAGACCGTGGAGGTACGTCAACATTTGAACGTCTGGTTGCTTGTTCTGACTTGTACCAGTACAAAAATATCAAGTTTCAAGTATGGGATCTTGGGGGACAATCAAGCATTCGGTGAGAACATGTTTCCCGTCCGTGTGCGGCACCGAGTTGACGCTATATAGACCGTATTGGAGGTGTTACTTTCCCAACACATCTGCAATTATCTATGTTATAGATTCATCCGACCATTTTCGTCTTGGAACCTCACGCAGCGAATTGTTGACCATGCTCTCGGAGGACGAACTAAGCGACGTTCCCCTCCTCGTATTCTGCAATAAACAAGACGTGGACGGCGCGCTGAAACCCGAAGGGATCAGTGAACAATTGGGACTTGCAGGTGCAGAGACTGCAAGACAGTGGAGTGTGCGTGGTAGTTGTGCAACGAAAGGCGAAGGTTTAGAAGAAGGTCTCGATTGGTAAGAGATTCTTGTCCTCGAGTTGACCTTGCTTATCAGCTGCACATAGGCTAGTGAACGCTATCCAAAAGAAATAGAATATTCTTCTCAGATCACCCGTCATCTTTTCACTTCATTGCACAGTTGATCGGATACCCACTGTGTGGCCAAGCGCGTATCCTAATTGCTTTGTAATCTGAGTTTAGCGTTGAGCATTGACTATTATTGAGGGTTATTCCACCATTGGCCAGGATGACGTTATGAACTACAGTTGACTCCCTCATAATGAATACCTCTCGGGATAGCCCCAAAGGTATTCGTTATGAGGGAGTATCGGTTTTTGAAGCGGGCCATATTCCACTGCTCAGAGGACACAAAGTTCATACTCGTATAGTTGTACTTGTACTTACTATGAAGCTTTAAATTATGATGGAAATAATCCGTCAATACTGTGTCCTTTGCACCCTGCATCTCAGCCACACCGCATGAGTCTGCTGTCCAGATGACCCCAATGTTACCTCAAGCTTTTGAGCAAATAGTTTGTTCGGGGTTCCAATATATTCCCTCAATGCCAATGGCTGCCTGGTGTGCTTCGTGACATGTCAGACCTAGTGTGGCCATGTTAAGTATCTGTAATCGAGAATATTTACATGCTGTGCGGCCGCACAGCTGTAAACGTATAAAAGGATGCCGAACGGAGAATCCCGGATTGTTTGATCGGCTGACTAAGCATTGCC
>QFEQ01000496.1:1814-32762 GCA_003316335.1 Hemileccinum impolitum
ATCAGTATTCCTCATCACCGTTGCAGCCCGTAACACTTGAATAGGACTATCAGAAGCTGGTCCACGCTGCATACCCCCTTCTTTGTTTATGACTCGCACTAAGTGGCTCGAACATATCGAAGTTCAGAGAGAAGCCGCTGCACTTGCATTTTACCATCTCAACATCTGGGACCGTACCCCGACACCTCCACAACAACCATCCCCCACTCCATTGGTCAACCTGAATGACCATATGCCTGAACCCAAAGGTACCAACGGCCTGTACCTAAGGAGAAAGAGGATCCTACGAGTTAAAAAGGCTCGTCATCCAAAGTACATCCAACCCGTCAAAGAATACCCCAAAGACCTCCGAGTTCTTCGACCTCACTCCCAGATCGTCAAGCCGGCTCATTACCAGTAAATCCCCAGAGTCCACTTGGAAGATAGCAGATAGTAAGGACGTCTGGCAATCAGCTATGGGACAATTTATCTAAATAAATGACCTTGATGGCCGCGGCCATGCAAACCCTTATTATGAACCAAACCGCCGCCTCCTCTTCCTCCAATGTATACAAGGCTTTCGCCAATTCTGGCACCTGGGATGGCAATCAAAACAAATTCCGCATATGGTGGACAAAAATAGGTGCTTGGGTCAATTGCCAGGCAAACCTCAATGACCACCAATGAATGGTCGCGGTACTCCTCCACATGAATGGGAGAGCCGCGGACTTCGCTCGAGTAACGATCAAGCAATACCCCGTTAAGGGCCTCTGGCCAACATGGAAGGTGCTCAAGGAGCACATCAAGAAGCACTTTTGAATCGACATGCTAAAGGTAGAAGCTTATAAGAAGTTGGTTGCGCTGCACCAAGGGTCCCTCCCTATAGAGGTGTACACGCAGCAGTTCAACTTATTGCAGATCGATGCAGAAATGGAGCTGGGAATCATGCTCCAGCTATACAAAGAAAGCATTGACTACAATATATATTTGCAAGTCTGCCTTTGCCAACCAGCGATCAAGGAAGATCTTGAAACATGGGAAGATACCGCGATCGAGATCGGAAAAATGTTCCATCACATCAAACTGGAGAGAAGTAAGTCGGGCTTCATTCCAAGAGGACAATACCGCTTGGAGCCTCAATATATGGTGGTTGGAACACAACCAGGTCAGGAAGCCCCCATGCAGGACATATGCGCTGTCCAAAATCCGCCCCAAGTCGACAATCGGGATTGTTACAATTGTGGCAAGAAGGGTCATATATCTCAGAACTGCAAGGAACCGAGAAAACCTAGACAGTGCCCCACCTTTGATCCGATGATGGGAAGAACATCCTATCTGCCCCAACAAAGTCAAGAAATCCCACTTGCTCCCACAACAGCCATTGCCTCCATCATGGCTGAATCACCCTCCTCCTCCTCTCATCACTCCTGCACTTCATCAGTACCCAACTGGCAAAACAAAGAGGCACAGGCCTACTACTTTGATCTCTTCACAACTAGAGCACGGCATCTTGCAGCCGAAGGACTCAAGGGAAAAGGGCAAGCTGAATAGATCCGGGGGGTACCTATTCGGCTAAAGACAGTAGTTTCATTTCGTCTATTCCATTTTCTTCTTCTTTTAACCGTTTCACTATGTTACCTATCGGACAAAGAGGTAGTTGAGGTCGAAACCTCTTTGAATGATTTTACATATGGACTTACCTCCGAAAGGGCATCTCAATCAAGCGCGGCACCGGAGAAAAATAGTGCGCTTAATTCCCTATTGAATGAACATTCCTCTCACATTTCTTCATATAAAGCCCCCCAGGCTACTTTTTCTCATCAGGAACCAGATGCCTCTCAAGGAGGCGAATTCAATATTAATATTGATGTATATTTTCAGACCAAAATGGGAGACTGGACCTTCCAAACTACCTCATCACTCCTCGACTCAGGAGCAGTTCAAACTTTCATCAACAAACATTGGGTAACAGAAATGGGAATCACGACTTATCCCCTTTCAAACCCAATGAACATTACCAATGCCGATGGGTCGTCCTCAAAACACAGGATGATCCACAAGTATGTTTCCATCATTTTATCTTATAACGGACATGCCGAAGGTGTGGATGCACTAGTCGCAACCCTAGGATCTCATGAGGTCATCTTGGGATATGATTGGTTCTATCGTCATAATCCACTCATCGATTGGGTAGCCAAAACTGTAACCTTTAACAGATGTACCAAACATTGCAAAGCCAACCAAATGAAGCAATGGGTTCCAGTACAAACCATCGAAGAAGGATTAGCAGAAAAGGTTCCCCAACAATACCATGAATTCCTCGATGTTTTCAGTAAAGAGGAATCCAAGAGAATGCCAATCAGAAAACCTTGGGACCACACCATTGACCTCAAAGCAGACTTCATACCCAAAAAAGGACAAGTCATTCCACTCTCTGACACCAAAATTGAAGAAGTCTGGAACTTTATTGCAAGCGAACAAGAAAAAGAGTATATATGCCCATCAAAATCTCCCCAAACAGCTCCTGTCTTCTTCATCCCCAAAAAGACTGGTGAAAAACAGCTAGTTATGGACTACCAATATCTAAACGAGGGAACAGTAAAAAACTCCTATCCCTTACCACTCATTTCTTCCCTTGTAGATCAATTAAAAGGTGCCAACAAGTTTACTTGTCTTGATCTCCGTTGGGGATACAACAACATCCACATAAAAGAAGGTGATGAATGGAAAGCGGTGTTTGTTACCCCTTTGGGTGCCTATGAACCAGTCGTTATGTATTTCGGAATGACTAACTCTCCACCAACATTCCAACAGATGATGAACGATATCTTCAATGACATGTACACTGTTGTTATCGTTTATCTCGACGATATGTGTATCTTCACTCGCAAAAAGACTGATGAAGAACACTCGGAGATCGTTAAGGAAGTTCTTCAGCGTTTACACGAGAACGACCTCTATGCCAAACCGGAGAAATGAATTTTTAATGCTGACGATGTGGACTTTTTAGGAATGCACGTCTCAAAAGACGGTGTCTCTATGCAAACCAAAAAAGTCGATGCTATCCTTGAATGGCCAGCACCAACAAAGCTCAAACAGCTACAATCGTTTCTGGGTTTGTGCAATTATTATCACCGTTTTATACAGGGCTTCGGACAAATCGCTCGCCCCCTTAACCACCTCACCAAGAAAAATGTTCCTTATACCTGGGGGGAGGCACAACAACACACGTTTGACATGCTCAAAAAACAATTTACCAAAGCACCTCTTCTAGCTTATCCGGATTCCTCTCGACCAATGCAATTGGAAACTAACACAAGTGATATCACCACGGGTGCGGTATTATCAGTTCAAGGGGAGGATAATTTATGGCACCCCTGTGCTTTTCTTTCACATTCTTTTTCTTCTGCCGAGTGCAACTACCCGGTCTATGACAAGGAGTTGTTAGCCATCATATGTGCTCTTGAGGAGTGGCGACATTATCTCATTGGAAAAACTGATTTCGAGATCTGGACAGATCATAAAAATCTCGAATATTGGAAAAAACCCCAAACTCTGTCAGGACAACAAGCTCGCTGGCACGAGCTTCTTCAAGAATTTAACTATACGCTTATTTACAAACCTGGCAACATGAATGGACATGCTGACGCACTCTTCCATCGCCCTGATCATGGCGATGTGATTGATAACCTTAACAAAAATATTACCATATTTCCTTCTACAGTTCTACGTTCCTCAAATCTATCTATTCCTGTTTCTCTTACCTCTACAGACGCCCGCATCCCCACCAAAGGCTCCTCCACTGCGGCAGGTTTTGACCTGTATTCCACCGCTGATTTTGACATCCCTGCCCACAATCAACTTTTAATTCCCGCCCATGTCAAAATCCAACTCCCCTTTGGTACCTACAGCAGGATCACACCCCGCTCAGGCCTCACCTTCAAGCACAAAATCGACGTCATGGCCGGAGTCATTGACACCGATTATAGGGGAGAAATCGGGGTTATCCTGTTCAACCACACCGACACACCTTTTCATATCTCTAAACATGATCATATTGCACAACTAATTATTGAAAAAATAGAAAACCTGACACTCACAGAAGAAAAGACTCTAGAAGAGTCAGAAAGAAACAAAAAAGGTTTTGGCTCTACTGGAGTCAAATCCATGGCATCCACTTCCCTTTACTCTAACTTTGAAACCAAACTAATAAACGAATCAGAACAATTAGGCATTGACGCTATTAACGAATATGAATATTACGCTCAGGACAAAATCTTCCAATCTTCGAATGGCATAGTTTTTGTGCCCCCTTCTCTCCACAATGAACTTATTTCTTTATTTCATGATTCTCCTATGGCGGACCATCCAGGCCGAGATCGTACCATCAGCGCCATTAAACAATTCTATTGGTGGCCAGGTGCAGCCAAAGACATTTCTACTTATGTTGAATACTGCCAGGTGTGCTCCCTCACGAAGGGTTCATCAAAGCCACTGGCAGGAAAATTGATTCCTCTCTCCATTCCTTCTGGCCCCTGGGTCAATATATCTATCGATTTCATTACCGGTTTCCCTATCTCCAAAGGGTACGATGCCATTGGTGTCATAGTCAATCGCTTCTCAAAAGAAATCATTCTTTTTCCTTGTAGTAAAACCACTTCTTCCGCCAATCTGGCACTTTTATTTAGAGACCACGTTTGGTGTACACATGGACTTCCTAACACTATTGTCTCAGACAGGGGACCACAATTCATGTCAGAATTCACCAGGGAACTTTGCAAAGTATTGGGGATCCAACAGAAGCTATCAACAGCGTATCATCCCCAAACAGATGGGCAAACCGAACGGATTAATCGCAAGGTACTGGCATACCTCAGAGCATATGTTGCAAAATGACAAGACTCTTGGAGCGATTGGATCAAGATGGCACAATTCGTCCATAATTCCTCTTTGACCACAGCCACTGGTGCCACCCCTTTCGAAGTCACACATAATTATCACCCTCGACGAGGAGTAGAACCTTCCTCCTCCACGACTCCTGGGGGGTCACTCGCTTCTTCTATGGCAAAGTCTCATGACAAAATCGCCACAATGCTCACTAAATCCAGAGACCGGATGGTGCAAAACCAAGAGTCTAAATGTTCTGTCGCTCCCTCATATGCCATTGGTGACCTGGTCTGGTTATCTACCAACCACCTCACGCTTCCATACCCTGCACATAAATTAACACAAAAATTCATCAGGCCCTACTGAATCACCGCCGTCCTTCCTAATGCCGTTACTCTCCACCTTCCTTCCTCCATCTCCATCCATCCCACCGTTAACGTATCCCAAGTAAAACCCTACAAAGCCCCGCTGGCTGGCCAGCCTGTATTTAAACCAGATGCTATCATGGTCACCGAGGACTGTCATGAAGAATATGAAGTAGACTTCATCACCACCAGCAGGCTTTCTCGAGGAAAGTTACAGTACCTCATCCATTGGAAAGGATGGGACGAGGTGGATCGCACCTGGGAACTGGCCAATAATTTGCAACATGCGCAGGACGCTATCAACGACTTTCATCACTCTCATCCCTCTGCTCCTCGCCCTATCCGGGGCATCTCCGACATGCAATTCCTTTCCCTGTTCTCTCCCTTCGGACCCTCCTATACTGAATTCACAGACTTGCGGTTGGACCTCAAATCTGGTGAATGGGGGGTAGTGTTATAGTTCAGGCACGCATACACCCTATTTTTCACTTTACTCTTTGCTCATATGCTTGCATCACTGAGCACCGTTTACTTAGTCGATTTTTCTTTCCAAAGTCATGTGACTCAAGGCCAGACTTATGATGTCATCGATGACATCATACCTCATGTCCCCTTATCTCTTCACACATTCATTTCCATCATTCTTCTTTTGTTCCAGAACATTCTCCATTCTCTTATCTTTACCTACCCTAAAGCTAATTCGAACTCAGACACCTGCCCTAAGGTAGTTGCTCATCGTATATATACCTTTCCTGTAATTCCCTCCTACCTTAGTCCTATTCACTTCGTTCCACCCACCTCATCAGGTGCCTGCAACTCAGTGGTACCACTCTCTTCCTCTCTGCCAGCCTAGCCCTCTGCAAAGGGGCCACTATATGTTATATTGTCTCGTCTCTGTCGCCATTCCGATCTTCAACCTCGTCCTCATCATCTTGGTCGACGTCGACACCATATCTCACCGCCTCCTCATATCAGTATTCCTCGTCACCGTTGCAGCCTGTAACACTTACACTCAAATGGAAGAATTTAACAATTCTGTTCCGCTTTCCATTTATTCCAATAACTTTATGTACTTACACTTTCACTCTATTTGTTCTTTCCCCTGAGTTATATAACAAACACTTCAAAATCTCAAAACATTGACTTGATTTTGGAGGTCACTTGTATATAAGATTGATCTTTCAGATCAATCTTCCAATGAGTTCTCTCATAAGTCATCAATTTGTTTTATCTGCTTCCTTCATATTTCAAGTACCCATGTACTTCAAAAAATAATATCCATATGGTCTAAACTGCCTTGCATTTTATGAGAGACAAAGCTTGAATAGCATGAACCAAAGTAAGAGATTCAAGAAAAATGTATACTGCATGGCTATAGATACAATATGCCAAAGATCTGGCCAAAAAGAGGGTTATACATACATAAGCTCTTCAAGCTAACATATTGGCTCTATGCTGAGATTATCCATTAGTATATAAACAGTTAATCACCCTGCTCCTTACATATATGATGATGTGAGATTATATCTATAAGAAGTTTGACTCTTTTTTCTCTGTTACTGGTTGCAGAGTACAGATCAAAGAGACTATTGAGCTCCTGGGATACTTTGGCAGATGTTCCAGATTCTTTGTATTTTTGTTCTGCCAAGGAGAATGAATCTTTGATGTTATTTTGGGTGAGAGCAAATGAATATTCAAGAAGTAGTATTAGATCTATTGAAAAACACATGAAAGTTATTAAAGATTGATATTAAGTAAGATTGACATATGTACCAATTCCATCTTGAAGGGCATCCTGCCATGTTTGGGTCTGGATAGTCAGAATGATTTAGTGTAATGAATATACTTCCATAAATGGACACACTTTTGATATGTTTTGTACATCATGTGGGAAAGTCTAAAAGATAATGGGCATTAGCAATGATAGTGAAGTAATGATATTGTAGGAATATACCAGCATTTCTGTGTTTGAGTTGACAATCTGAACAATATTCACTGTACTACACATATAATCAACAAAGATGATAACATACAGTCTATTCAAATCATCAGCAAAAGGATACATATAAAACAGAAAAGATACATTACCTCCTAAATATCAACCAGATGGGGTGTAAATGACCCAAACTGTGTAATTAAAAAGTATTACTCACATCCTAAAAAGACAAACATACATCAAAATTTCTGAAACTGGAAAAATAAGACTTACCAGCTAAACAAGGTTAAAATACATATAATAGAGGGTTGAGCAAAGTGGGATCCACTGTTTACCAAATATGGAATTACTTACTTGCTATTTCAACAAAAGAACAAAGATACAAATATTAGTATGCCATTGAAATGATTAGTAGTTCTTTCAATCAGAATCCACATTAGACCACTTACATACTATGAACAGGAGAGCAGCAGCAGGGAGAGTGATGAGCAGGATTCTCATCTCTGAGCCATATCAGGCCACTTACTCTCTATGAATAGGAGAGTAGCAGGAGATATAATGAGCAGGATTCTCATCTTTGAGTCACATCAGACCACTTACATACTATAAATGAGAGAGCAGTAGCTGATGAACAGCATTCTCATCTAAGCCATATCAAATTACTTACTTTCTACAAATGGGAGAGCAGCAGTAGAAAGGGTGATGAGCAGCATTCTTATCTCTAAGCCACATCATATCACTTACTCTCTATGAATGGGAAAGCAGTAGTAGGAAGGGTGATGAGCAACATTCTCATCTCTAAGCCATATCAGACCACTTACTCCCTATAAATAGAAGAACAGCAGCAGAGAGGGTGATGGGTCATATTCTCATGTCTGAGCCACATTAGATCACTCACATACTATGAATGGGAAAGTAGCACCAGAGTGATGAGTAGCATTCTCATCTCTAAGCCACATCATATCACTTACAAACTATGAATGGGAAAGTAGTAGCAAGAGTGTGATGAGCAGCATTCTCATCTCTGAGCTATATCAGACCACTCACTATCTGTTAAATGGAAGAGTAGCAGTAGAAAGAGTGATGAGCAACATTCTCATCTCTGAGCTACATCAGACCACTTACAAACTATGAACAGGAGAGTAGCAGAGAGAGGGTGATGAGCATCATTCTCATCACTGGCACTAAGCCATATTAGACCACTTACTTCCTATAAATTATCACCATCATCCCCAGCAATGTTGCTATTTTTACCCTCTTTAGCCTTAATCTAGCATATAATACATACCTTTTCCATGCAAAACAAATCATCAATTGATGTCCCTTTCAATATTATGATATTTACCTAATGGAAAACAAGTCATCATTCATCATTTTACATAAAATAATGGTCAAAATAGATCTCACCTTTGTGTGTGGATACCAGCTTGCTACTGCAGTGATCATTCCCTGTTCTGCTGAATGGACCATCTTGAGCCTCACATCTGGCTCCAAGGCCCTTGATGCTATTGATCCACATATCCTTCTCTTTAAAGAACTGGTTCACCCACCATCTGACTGCATACTCAGTGCATAGCTGGATGTTCTTCTCCTGTGCTGACACTAATAGCATCTGCAATGATTGATTACTCAACACAGCTGCAGTCTCTGCTAGTAGTATGTTGCATCCTGCATCAGACTTATCCATATCTTAAAAAATGTTAAACAGTCTGCAATGCAGGTGAAAATACATATATACAAACCTTCTAGCTGCACAGATCCTTGTGGAGGAAAGGCCAGCCTGCACAAATCACCCCAAACATCCCTCTTATTGAACATCTGTTGACTGCACTCCTTCAACACCTTCTCTTGATCTGCTTCAGACAATAGTAGATACTCAGGCTGGAATGCCTGTGCCTTAAGTGCATCAAATTTGGTGAACACCACCACAACTGGCACTAGCAGCCAAGCCAATTAGCAAAATGAGTAACATCAAAAAGAATACATCACCATTTTTAGTGTTACATTCAGTAAAGAACCTTTCCTCTGCAACACTGATAGCACGATGGAGTTGATCCATCGGAATACAGTACCTGTATGTATTAATGCCAGATCCACAAATACCATGTAAACTCACCATATGGCATGAATCCGCTTCTTGAGAAATTGTGTGTCTGCACGTTCTGTAATAAACTGTTTCATCAGCTCAAACTCACACTCATGTCCGGCCTCGAATCCAGGAGAATCATGAAACACCAATTTTGGGTTGCTCTTGAACACCATCTCATGGTTGATATCATGGATTCCACGCTGCGGAAGTATGAGTGAGCTACAGTGACATTCGTAGCACTCATGGTAGTCACCCCTCTAGATGCCTTGACCTTAAGATCAACCTGATCGCGCGTCGATTGCATCAGTATCCGCTGATCCCACAATCATGAAGCGCACCCGTGTCCCTCGATCATCATATATCTCTGGCTCTTCTGTCGCATTGCAGATTTTCTGAAGGATGGTCGTCTTTCCGGCATTCGCCCTGCCGATGATGAGAACTCTGAATCGGTCAAATTTCTTCATCAGATCCGGGTCCACATCTTGCATGAAGTTGGCAACGTCCGCAACCTTTGTTTGCACTTTGGCAACGCCACGCTGTCAGCGTATGACTCGAGGGAGACGACGATCTATTCACCAGGCTCATCCGAGTCACTCCTCTGTGTCTCGAGGGCGAATGCTTGGTTGTCTCGGGCTTGAGTAAGGGTATTGTTCGAGTCGTTGGTGATCACACCAGGTTGCGTGCTGAGAACGTCGGAACCTTGACCAGGCGCTTAGACAGCCCTCGTCGTCAGAGTGCGGCCCAAGAGGGACCAGCAGTTCCAAAGGCACACCTGAATTTGTCTTGGAAGCGACAGAACTGATCTCTTGGACCTGAGTCAGGTGAGCCTGAGTGTTGAGGTCGCTAGGCTGCATGGAAGGAATGTCCGATGATTCGACAGGCGCCGGGGCAGAGGATCTAGAGGCAATGCGGGATCGAAATGTTCTAATTTGTTTCTGCATGGCTTTTTTCATTGTGAGAGTGAGTAGCAGTAAAGCTGAGATGTGAATATCGCGCAGCCGATGGCTCGTGAGGTTGTGGATCAGTACGATGAGCACCGTGGGAGGAATAGCAAGTTGCCAACCGACCGATTATGCTGGGAGTAGGGACACGGTGCATGAATCGTGTTTTAGAAAATCATGTAGAATAACATCAGCGCTATATTAATTTCAATGTTATGCTCACAAAAAAACTGTTCAAGATGCTCGTACGTATCATCACTCCTCCACACCGCTAAAATACACACGCCTCACCCACCGTCGTCGACGTGTCACCCACCCCTCGCTCGGTCGCCCGTCCGGTCGAGGATGCGTCCACGTATCCGTCGTATATCCCCACCCGTCTGCGCCAATCCACCAGCATTATAACAAGGCACTCGAACCGAATTCCGAACGGCGTACCTTCATCCGCACCGATGCATACGCTCGTATGACACGATACATCACCCTCGACAGCCCACGCTCCATTCAAATCGGCTCGCCACCCTTCGGTCTTGATAAATGCCCAACCAGGAGAGAGCGAAAACGTCAGGTTGCTACTGTGCAAAAAAGACGAGGTGCCATCATGTCATTCCACGCGAGGGACAACGACGAACGAAACACACCTCACTTCGCCGCCAACACCACACCAGCCATCTCTCCCGCGCGTCCAACCGACCCGTTCGTTGGGCTTCAAATTCTCCTTGGACCATATTCCCCCTGATCCAGGTGCTTTCCCACCATCTCCAGGCGACACCGTCGCAGTGGACGCACTAGACGTCGTCGACGCCGCATCATCCTCCCTGCCCCCATCCTCCCCCTCTCGTCCCTCGCGTACGAACGTCACGACAGACCTGCGTCGCTTGCTCTCACCTGCTTCCTGCACCCACCGCTCATTCTCCCAGAGCTCGACATGCGCGCGCGGTGCACGCCACGCGGCATCATCAAGCCTGTCATTGTCGATGAGACGCCGGAAAAAGAGGTAGATATCGCGTGGAGCGAGCATGCGTGAGAATGAGAATGAGAATGTATGCGTGTGTGGGGAGGAAGAGGGGGGGCGGATGCTGTGTAGGAAGGGGAAGAGGGAAAGGGGGTTGCGTAGGCGCGGAATGAGGAGGGAGAATTCGAGGGAGAGGCCAGGGCCGGTGCCAGACAGGGCTGTGGGTAGAGTGCTGGAGAGCGGTCCATTGATGCGGGGATGAAGAGCAACGATGGTGCCTGTGCCAGCGAGGAAGAGCAGGAGACGCAGGGGGAGGATATCAGCCATGAGGAGGGGGAGGAGGAGGAGGAAGGAAAGGAGGGTTGCGATCAAGAAGGGGTGATGGGGTCGAGTGGCTGGCTGTGCTGTGGGCGTCCGTGGTGCATCAGAGGTATGCCGAGGGTACGAGGAAGGCTCGTTGGATGGAGTAGAGTGCTTGAATTTGGATTTGGTCGGGGGTGGGAGGAGCAGAGGAACGAGAGGGACGATGGCATCGTGCAGATCTGAGCTGGAACAGATGAAATGAGAAGAGGTAAATATTGCGTGAATGGTACTTACAAGGCACCCATCAGATTCTGGATGGCTTGTATATTGGCCTGCCAGTCAGCCACCCCATCGTCGAGGTTGATCTGCGCGGGGGGAGCACCTGCATCAGGGTAGTAGTAAAGCATCACCCCGAGCAGCACGACGTGAGGGATCAACAAGACCATTCTTGGAGAGTAGCCTATGCAGGATGAATACGGGTCAACGAGAGCAAAAGAGACGCACAAAGGAAGGCATAGGCAGCGAGCCAGACAGTGGTACGCCTCCAGCCTTTTTTCCAAAAGATGATCTCCTCGATGCGATCCTGGAGCCAGAACAAAGGGCCAACTCTGGCTATGAAGCGACGAAAGTTGGCGGTGATGATTGGGACTGAGAGAGGGTCACGGGTGGTGAGCAGGGTGTAAGACTGATTTGAGGGTGCGACGGTGCCAGTAGGCACAGCGAGGAGCATCTGCGGGACGCTGAGGGCGAGTGCGGCTTTGGCAGATCCAGGTTCGGTGTGGGGATTGGCTGTGTCGGTGTCGGGGAGGGTTGTGGTTATTTTCGTGGCTGGTTCGAGCGAATCGTGCTTGAGACGGAGCGCGTCATCGGGGATGTCGACGTACGCGAACGTCGACATGGTGAGCGCCACAGCCACTCTTCACTACTACTATGTGCTAGTACAATAGCTAGACCTCAAGTAGTACTCATAATTCGATAAAAAATAGTATAGAGCCAGTGCTCGCTACATGTCATGACCGCCTCAGGTTCAACTTTGATCGATCAGTTCGTTCCCCGAATACGACATGCTGGTGCTTTAGCCGTCTGGGATACAATGCGCATTGTACGATGTGATATGTTGTGCTTTTGAGCCTCCAGTTCAGACGAGCCATCCGCGGTGCGTATAGCGGCGGCTACAGCGTAAAGATGCCGGTACGAGTGAAGTCGGAAACACTAGTGGGTGAGTCACGAAGTCCTTCATGCGATATGACATACTCTTCGATGGTTGGGATCAGTGTGTGCTATTAGTCACTTGGCACGGGCGGACTCGCACACGCGTAGCCTGAGATGTAACCACTTAGTTTTCTCTCTTTACGAGTCAAGGAGTCTGCGAGACGGTGGATGGGGAAGAGCAAGTAGGCAAGAAACGACGATACCCCAGGGAAGTCGGCGACGCCGAAGAACAGTAAGCTTGTCTCCCGCGGAGGAGGAAACAGCGAGAATATGCAGGCGTGCGGCTCGTCCAGCCGACTTCACGGTCAGTCAATACCGATAGACGATCTTGTAAGCTCAGTGGCCGTCCGCTAGGCGTATCGTATCGTATTCGAATCCTGACCTCCCTGGTGATTCCGCGTGGCGTTTTACGGCCGTCGATGCTGTATTGGGATGGATTGGATCGGGTCGTTCCGCGCGACCATATCAGAGCTGTATGCAGGGCGTCCTGATGCCAGTGCAGTCATTCGCAGTCCTGTCGATCGTGATCCAGAAGCAGCCAGTTTGTCTCAGCCACTCGTTTCCTCTTTTCTTTCGGAGGGGGGGAGTGTGAGTATGAAAAACCTGTTTACAATGGCTGATTACCTGTTTCTCGAGGTGGCAAAGGCACATGGTGTTTCGTGGGAAGGGGGTGAGCGGTTTGTTCGTATGGTCATGCTCTTGCATGTGCTTGTTTTACTGTGACGCCGGTGGTGAGGCCTTGAGGGATGGCTATGTCATGATCTTCGCCCAGAGAAGGTTTATAATGGAGATCACCTTTTGGCCGTGATGGCGTGGCATGTTACTTCTTCTGGTGCATTCCAGATGTCGCATTTCCAGTTACTTGGAAGCGCACTAAGCATAGAGCTGGGTTGTTCTGGTCCACGAGATGAGTTACATACCGCGGGAGATTATTCACCTCGTGTGAATGCGGAAAAGTTGCGTGCTGTAGGACGAGGATGATGAGAGGGACATTGGCATCGATAAATGATGCATTGTTTTCAATGTGATTATCTTTCTGTGATTAGTTTGATGACTGAATATTTGAACCCAGTTGCAGACGTCCGAAGTGCTCTCTGCGAAGAACCCCTCCTCTTGAAACCCTCAAACCCAGGCAAAGCCGGAGGTGCGAAATTCCATTTACTCACAAACAGGTTATTATGTAATACATCTCCCTTAGACTCGCTTTCGAACATCAGAGGCGGCTTCAAAAAGTCAGAGGAAAGCCCCACGGGTTTTATTGTTTCAACATGTCTTCATCGTTCCCTCTCCGGTTGCTGAAAGGGTGGGTCTGGTAAGCTGGTACCATGATGGCCACGGGGCGGTATAGTACGATGCACATTTTTCAGCTAGTGATCCGAATTTCTCATGTGCGTTGCACTATAGGTATTGCCGAATCATTGATGGATTGACCCACTGGCACGCTCAACTGGCATACCTATCTCATCGCTCCCACAGAAGGGTCGCTCGATCGCGCACCCGGCTGTCACCCGTAACGTCACTTCGTGAGTGTCAGTGACTGCTCGCCCTCGCTCAAACTCGCTACTAGTCTCTCTCCCTCAATCATCACGATCAGGATTAAGGTTTGTTTCTCGTCTTCTTGTAGTTTATCGTACCCCATCTTTTCCTAGGTCCAACCCCATCTCGCTCTATCAACGGACAAAGCGCTCACGTGCTTCAGTTGAGAAAAAGCCCGCGAAGAGGTTGCAATAACCATCCATTCTTTTCACATCTGGATTATGTTGATGTCGCATGCAATCCTTGGCTATGACATATGTAAGTCGCTCGGCAATGCTCACCTCGATAATTTCTTTCCACACAACACGTTTCCCCGCTTGTTCATCTCTCTCTTCCTTTTCCAGCTCGCCAGAGCTACAGCAAACACACCGCCCCTGGCTGTCCCTCTCACGATGCAACGTCCTGCAATCATCGTAGCATCTGGAGCTTTCTGGCTAGTTGTAGCCTCGGACCACTGATCTGCGTCTGGGACAACATTATTCACACAGTCCCCCCCCTTGGCTACACGTGGACCCGTGGCTTCCTGTACCGGCTATGTTTGATGCTTATCGCCTTCGTTCCGAACTGATGGTTATGGTTGCGTTGCTGAATGGGATGATGCGAGACGGATCATAAAACTTGTTCATAGTGCGTTCTCTGAGTTGTCTGGCATAATCACGGATCTTCAGGTCGCCGCTATAACTTGAAATGGTGGGAAATGGCTCATAGTCATTTTCTGCTTAATGGTGGCTTTGCTCTTTGCGACGACACAGGTATCAAAGAAATCGACACTTAGGAATCCCTGTCGCTAGTGGAGGAAGAGAAAAATACCAATTCCAGTGATCACAGAAAATGAAATTCAGGATAACGGTACCTGCGATGGTCTAAGGAAAATGTTCCTCATTGTTCAAACTGAGTAGCGAACCAAGAGGGTCGTACGTTCAACTGTCTTGGTTCGCTACTCAAGTTGTCGTTCGGCTTACCGTCACCTTACTGTGACACTGGTTGGGTTGGATACTGTTTGAACGGCTCTCGTCGCAGTCCCACTGATTTTCTTTTAGTGGGAAACTGTGTTGCCCTGAATGTCCTCATTTTTCATGCGTGTGACCTTGTTAACAATTCCGAGAACCAAAGAGTGTTACAGGGGGGTAATGAGTCAGAAAAGTGGCTGGTGGGTGCCAATTTATGTTATCCCAGCTGCAACAATTTAACCTTGGACTGATAGAATAAATTCAACGATCAAAACACAGTAGTTGCATCTTTTGTCACCTGTGGCGTCATATTCCAGCTCCCTCATTCCATTGTCGCTCGCTTGGTCAATATTTGGAGATCAATCGCTTGCAGGAGTTACGATTTCCCAACCGAGGTCGAAAAAGTTACTATGTGGCGTGCGCCATCACTTGAGCTGGATCGCCAGTCGTCTTTGGGGTTATAATAGCATCGGGAAGTTCTGATGTCCCTGGTGTCCGTGGCCTTCTTAAGTCCCGAGGCCATGATTTCGGATGTATTCAATGAACGGCTTGGTGCCAAGCAGATGACAAGACAGGGTCATGGTGCGTTCCCTATCGACTGAGCTGTCTGGTGTACTTGCGCATTTTAAAGCCATGGACTCACGATCACTTTGTCCTTGCTTTGCTCTTTGCGACGATAGGAATCAAAGGAATCGACATTAATAAATTCTTGTTACTTGTGGGTGCAGGGAAAATAGCAAATCCGGTGATCGCAGAGGACATCAGGAATAAGATCACCTCCGATGATCTAGCCAGAGCGATCCTCGTTCGATTGTTTTGGTTCATTACCCGAATCGATATTGTTCGGGTTGTCAGTCATCTTGCTGTAACACTAGTCGGGCTGAACGCCGGAGTCTGCATGGCCCTACTCACACTGCCTCTGATTAGTTTTTTTTGGCGGGAAAAGCCATTTCCCTGGACGTCCTCATCTCTTCCGTACACAATTTCAATAACGGAGAGATATCGCAGGTTGGCGATGGTTCAGAAATGTGTCGGTCTGTAACAATTTATGTTATTCTGGCTGTAGCAACTTGACATATCGTATGCTTGTATTGGCAATGTAACCGATGCTCACTGGAACGAACAGACGTTGGCTGGAGCTTTTCGCACCTGCGCATGCATATATGCCAACTCCATCCCATACGTGTTGATGCTTGCATGGTCAACAACCTGGAGATTAAGAGGAAACAAGAGACTGTATTGCGTGCGTCACTCACATTGGCCGGAACGCCGGTCATCTTCATGGAAATCACCAGCTTCCGCTCTCTTGCCCAAAATTTCCCCGCTTTACTGGTATCGTAGCCCGACTGTTGTTCGCCCCATGCTCGCGAGTCTCCGTTCTTCGCTATCTTCTGCACATCAAACAGATCGGACCCATTACTCACCTGTAACTCTTTTTTCACGTACACGCAGAGTTTTACCTCCAAGTATATGCTTACTATGCGTTATCTTTCCACACATCAATATGTCTTTTGTTGATGCGACTGTGCATATGGGAATTGGAACGCCACGTTCATCGTTTGCAAGAGATCAGCCACTCCAGCATCGAGCTCAATTGCACAGTTCGTGGGTGGGGTTGTAGGTCGTCATTACTTCGTCTTCGGTGTTGGGGTCGCTGTCTGTGTTAGGGGTAGTTACCCTGACGAGCGGGCTCGCGGGCATGTTTCGGTGTAGAACGACAAGTATTCTGAGACTCAGATACCAGTCAAGTAGGCACGCACTACGAACATAATTGACTTGTCTTGGCGAGAGGGTGATTCGCCGACTGGGAGTAAAGAGATGCGAGATAGTACATGGCAGTGTTCCACGAATATGGAAGAATGAGCGAGAAAGGCAGGAAATGAACGTCTGGGCGTGATCGGGATCCCTCGGAGGGGGTCGTGTATGCGCAATTTGACTGCTTGTGGAGGCCCAGACATGCGACTCCGTCGCAAGGCACAACTTGAACTATTGGGACGCAAAGTCAAAATTAACTTTTACCACACACACCCTCACCTTTTCGACGGGACTTGGACACGCGGGCGCATATACCCATCTAGATACCAAGCATTCAACGCGAGAACACGTCAGTACTGCGGAAAGGAACGACTCGGAGGCTTACCGGCAAGAGCAACTAGGCTTGGAGTGTCATGCAGGGTCCACACCGGCGCGCTCAGGCTGGGATCTACCTGCAAGAGGATAAAAAGATTCGTCAATGCTGTGTGGTGGCGTCGACTCGGAAGGGAGCGCAAATCGCGCCATGACATCCAGCACGCACGAGTCCTCAGTCGGCGCGACCGGATGGTACGGCGTTGAGCAATATCTCTAGGCAAACTTTCCTGGCCAAGGAAGACGACTGGCTATGCACGACCGTGGTTGCCTGGTTGCCTGGGGGTGTGCATGCGTCACTGATCGCTGTAGCAGCGAGGGTATCTTGATTGAATATTGGCTCGGAAGTCGCACTCGGCTAACTTTTTGGCCACGACCACGACCACTCTTTGCCCACAACCACAGCCTACGCGCCACACAATCCGCTGCTAAGGATTTCTGCTGAGCCAACACCAACCCTTGTCCCAACCCCGAGAGCACCGATCCCAAAAGTCCCGAATCTTCTTGGCATGATGCCCAATCATGCCTGTACGTATCTCTGCTATCTAGACGACTTACTAAACGGCTTTGTCACACACCCCAACTTGAAGGCACCCACGCACAAGGAGGCAGTAGACCCTCCGGCCAATCGTTATTCTCACGCCCATCTTCCCCGCGGGGCTCGGCACACCCCCTGCCTGAATCACCCAGGTGCGTATCTACTACCACCGTGACTGACTAAAAAAAACCCTCGGACTCGGCATACGAGGCATATCGTGTATCATAACACGATGCAGCGTCTATCAACCTTGCCAACCAGACCGTATCTCGGATTAAGCGGCCCTCGCAGACCCTCCCACCAATCAAATTCCGGAGAAGGGGGGGAGACGGGCTTCAGGAATCATCAGCCAACTCGCAAAGTAATGTGCGAACTCGGCCATCACACATTTGCTAAGTATCTGATCAGATGATGTGATCCGACGACTTCTTTCCCGCGACGCATCGCAAAAACTTGGGTTCGAGATTGCGCTTTGTCGTTCACGTCATGACTCGCTCGGGGCTGCGGCCACCAAGTGAAACTCGGACACGCTGCGGACCTGCATGTGGGACATATTGCATGGCAAGAGGTAACACGGTCTCTGATCACGTGTGCCTTTGGCTACAACGTCATAACCTGAAGGGCCACAAGGCCTTTTCCCGTGCGGCCCGGTAGTCGCTTCATGCACCGCCATCCTACAACGAGGTATGTCATATGTCCATTTACCCAGCCTAGGAGAAAAAGAAAAAGGCAAAGAAACATCGACGAACCCCGAACCCACCCAACCTCTCACACACGCGCTGTAATACTATCAATACGCATCCTCGAGACACTTGGCTCGCACACTGTGCACGAATGCCACACGACCACCACGACGACAATCCATTTTTTGTCGCCAAAAAAGTCCCTGAACGGGCATAGATTCGATCCAGCGCCCCGCGGGACAACGCCGCACCGCGAGAGAGTTTAGCCTATCCATATTTTGTCAATGTCGACCATCCGAACACGCCCCCTTCGCGGAGAATCCGACTTTTGAAACGTTACCAGCGTCAACTATGCCCATTCGTCACATCACACTCACACGGGCCGTGCTCGAGAAAAAGGAGCTAGACTCAAGCGGGGTCGCCCCTCTTCAGAGAAGTACAGTTCTTGCGCCCCTCTTCTGCTAGTCAAATCGTTTGCTTAATTCCAAGGGCCATTCACGGGGCACTGTGGTACAGCAAATACAGTGTGCTGCGGATTAAATAGGCACGATGAAGAAGGGAGGTTGGAATCTGATGGTGTTCCTATCCGCGTCTTCTAAATCGCCATCATCTTGACCTTTTTGCAACGTTTCCATCGTCCTTTCGCCGCACACCTCAAAGGTCCGTCCGGGTTTTGATGGTATATTATTATTATTTATCAAAGTTAACTTTGTCGCTCTTCAGGCCCGGAGTATAGGGAGGGCCGGAGAAATTGCATGCAAGGAGGTACCTGAAAGACAAAGATCCGTGCTGCGCGCAAGGTCACGTTCATATAACTGTCGTCGGGCTCGGATAATTCGGAGACAAACAAGTCACCAGCGCTGGGGTAGAGCGGTCGACGGACAAAAAAAAAGACTGGGAGCTAACACTTGAGTGGCTGAATGCCTACGCAGGTAGTATCCACCCATGCTACTCTCATCATGTGCCACCACTACGCCATGTTCGAAACACGATCCGAGACCCTGAAGTCTATCGCAACCGATATGGGTATATCCCTATCGATCGTTGTGGCGTTCCCGCGGCCGAGCGACTCCGTGTGACTGGAAGGGGATTCATAATGCGTATACAATATGGGCGCTGGTGGAGTGTTCCTTGGTACGCTGCGATGGCATTCATCCAAGCACCGGGCTTGCTGTGTTGGACGGATACAGTGACTGGGTGTATGAGGATGGATTGCGCCGTCTCGATGGTTGGCGGAAGGGTCAAGGCCAAATTCTAGGGCCGCAGGTTCTGTGAAGAACCATTCCAACACGGGCATTTTTCGGAAACGAGGTCAGGGTCCCTAGCCGTGCGAGTGAAGAGCGAGCTAGGGAACGGAAACGCTCTCCCAATGGCAAACACACCGGGTATCTTTTACATAACGTGAAGAGGCTACACAGCCGCGCGACCTGTATTTTTTTTAGGACCAAACCATGGCACAGGTGAATATTGGGGTGAGAAAGATTGTACACAGCCCCCACCCACAGGTATGTAACCGGGCCTGGGGTCCTTTGTTGCGCTGTCGTCGGGGAGTCTGACGAGGCGCAATGACAGGTAGCGTAAAATGGCGACGGGGGTGCTCGAGTTGGGCAATGCGACGCAGTGACGTTGACAGCCAACAGATGGGAATGGGCCAAATATGGAGAGGGAGGATAATAAGATGGGTCGAAAATGGAAAGATGGGAGGTCGAGGAAACGACCGTTCTGGAAATGGATGCGATATGGTATGATGGGATGGGAGGGGCTTGGTCAACATGGACACGGGCATGGATAATCGGCTGACACGTGTAGAGTCAGCTGTGGGGTAGATTGTTCATTCGTGCGGGGAAAGAGGGGAGGAGTGGGTGGGAGAGGGCGAGACGGGTGCAGCCGGTGAGCGTAAACAAGGATCGGTAAAGGATCAATCGGAGCGATCCTCGTGTTCCGTTTCGAAAATGGGTCTGCCAAGTTACTATAAGAACGGGCCCTGGCACCCTCTCCTCCTCCCCCCGCTTCAATGACCGAGTACGACTACTCCCCCGCTGCATACGAGCGTTATCTCGCTCAGCAGGCCCGCGTCTCAAACTGGGTCGATGACACCGTCCAGCAGTCACACGCCTTCGCCAACCCGTTCGTACTCTCGCCCACTCACCGCGATCGTTCCTTCTATGACGAGCCAGACCCGGGCTCGCTCCCTCACCACTACCAACACCACCCCGACCAATGGTCCTCTTCCTCACGCCCCTCTCGCGAGCGCAGCAGGTCCTATGCCGACCACAACCACTATGACCGTGCACCACACTCACGGCACCGTACTCAGTCTTATTCCCGCCCTGCCGCTGCACAGAGGGACGTCTACCCCTCACAGTCCTACATGTACCCTCAACCACATGCTGCCGTCGCCCGCACGCCAGCGCCACGCACACACACCTCCCCGCCACACAGCTACCAGTATCAGGCTTACGTGACTCAGCCACCGCCAGGCCAGATATATCAGCTCCCAAACGCACCTGCCCCCGTGCCCAAGGACACGCTCTACCGGCACACATCCCATTCCCGGCACACCTCTTCAAAGCCCCCGCCTCAGCCATATCTCCTCGTCCAGGGCGGCGGCCCCAAAGCGGAGTATAAGCGCGGTGTACGTCTTTGTTTCCCTTCACGTGCATCTGCTTGTGCTGATTACGCTCTGTTTATTGTTTCGTCTCGTCGCTACGATGACGTTTCATCTCACTTGCGCGACAATTCAGCCTCCAATACATGCGCCTGTACCGGTGAAACCACACGGCCAACAACCCTTGCTCAAGCGTCTTCTCGGTTTCGTCACCAACTCCCCCGTTGGCGGTCGGAGCGGGAACATGCGTGGGCACAGAGGCACCACCTACTGACTCTAATCAACCCGCACAAGCTTGCCTTGGCCCTCGATGGCTTGAGCGCGCTTTCATCCTCGTTTTAGCGGGGAGACGATCAAAGACCGAGAACGAGCATGGAATCTAGAAATGGCAACGGTCGACCATATCACATCTTGCTCGCTACCGATCTTTCTCCTCCCCCACCTCTCCTCCACGCTTCTCCCTTGTCCCAATTTCCCCCGCATTCACCGCCATTTGTCTCTTTCCTTGCCTTTTTCTCAGCGTGCGCGCACCCACGCACCTCGGTTTATTAGATACGAACTTGACGCAATCTCCGCAATGCATTTACACGAACGTTGACGACCCCAAGCATATATACGATAGACAGCACATTTTATTATCTCATCATGGCCTTCCCGCCTCATGCACGCTCACGACACCACCCAAGAACTCGCATCGTATTCAAATGTAGCCACCACCCCCCACTTCGAGACGTCTTCTCTTGCTTCCATTCAAATGAAATACCCGACCCCTTCTTTGTCTGTCCTTTCGGTTTTGTTTTTAGATATCTCCTGTTCGGGTCCCCGTTTATCGTCGTCGCTCCTTTATCTGTTAGACCCCGTCACACGAATTCGAATTGCATCATGATAATAACAACGACACTGATTCGGATACCTGATACTGATTGATTGAACATATGAGATCACACACGTTTCTATGCCACAACCACTTGCGCATCCGTCGCGCGTCCGTTGGGTCAAAGACGCCCGTTTTGGGCATCCATGACAGATGGATCCAAGACATCACTCGTCAGGGGATACGAATCAAACCGAACGGAACTGATCGCATTGATATTCCATATTAGAAAACGAGCCACATTGAATGTTCGACGAGCGACATGACGTGGGGTCCATGCACTGGCTGACGTAGGTGGACTTGGGTTTCGGGTTCGGGTTCAGATCCCGTCGCGAGGATGAATTGCGTTTTTCGGTGTCGGTTGCGATGAAACGTGGGTATGGTGATGGTTGTAAATCGGGGGTGTCCACAGGACGAAGCACTGAGAGGGCTTCGTTGGGAAGTAGAAAGGGCCCGGGGAGGATGATCGGCCAAGGAGATAACGAGCGAACCCGCGAACCCGACTGTGTATCTGTATCTTATCTGTCGACTGTTGCGGGATGGACGGCGTACCGCGCGCGTCCCCGAACGGCGAGAAACGTGTGTATGTCTGTGCGAGAGCGAGGATGCGCCATCGGGACACAACGGGCTCGGGTTGTGGGCCCCCAGGTCAAAAGATGACGCTATACCATCGACACATAGTCGCGCAGGGTCGGGCGTCGTCAATGTCATCTCGCAATCATCACAGCCTTCGGGATACACCCGTACCACCCGTACCGCACCGTACCGCACCGCATAGACCCGTGGTCCGATCCCGAGGCCGAACGCAACCGCAGTCCACACGCAAAAAACACGTCCCGGTCGATCTCGACACAGCAATCTCCCTCGGACGACATCGGCCTAGAACCAGTGTGAGCGTCCCTGACAGTCTCGTCAGTGATGGGCATCATCAATCCCACATCCATGTCCACGGTTTTGGTGCCCAAACCACATGTACGCATCGTTTAAAGTTTGTGAACCGTGTGCGCAGTTTAACTATACCATCACGAGGCTGCGGACGAAACCTTGGTCCTTGGGCTTGACCCGGAGCTTGCACAACGGTCAAACGTGTTCTCTGCTCGTAACGGTAGGCCGACAACGCCAACCACCCGAGGACGGATGCTCTTGCCACACAAAAAGAGCCAGAGATGCGCCCCGGAGAACAATAATGGAATGGAATTGCAATCCCAAAGAATCAACGAACCAACGAACCAACGAACCAACATGCGATCCGGTGTCCAAACGCGAAAGCGACGGTTTGGGATTGGCGATGGATGACGATTGGCAATTCCATGTAAGACGTTATTGTTTTTGCTTGGGCCAGTCAGAATGATCAACGTGGTCACGGCCCGCGGAGGACCGACAGGTTCAATCGATCCACGGCGGTCGGAATGGGCAGTACCAGCACCAGCATCAACGAGTCATCCATATCGGACGATCATTGAAATTGGGTTTCTGTTTCATGTTCAGCAGGACTACCTATCGTTTTCGCATCCTGCAAAACCCACAGACAGCGCCTACCAAGATGGAAATCGATGCCGCGAGGCGAGGCAAGGTAGGGGGGGGAGGGATAGACATGCGCCATGCATGCGCTATCGATAGATGGCAACGTTGATAACGAGCCCGCGAGGTTATCTAAGACGTGACATTGACATGAATCCAGTTTAGCCTGGCACGCGCATGCTTGTATTCATCGTCATCGTCATCGCTTTTCCCCACATGTTCAAGACGGAACGTGGATGGCACCACGAGCACGCCATGCCCAGGAACGAGTTCAAGTCGCATCATCGCCTACCCTCCAATCCCTTCATCTCCGGGTCGTTCGCTTCAACGGACCATGACAGGCCATCTTCCCCAAACCCCACACCCCTCACCATTGATGAATGTATGAATGGTCGGCAAGAAGCAGTGGCTGTCAACCGAATAATGGCCTATAGGGTATAGCAAGGGACGCATGGATGGGGAAGGAGATGAACACGTGTTTCGTAGGGTGACCGTGTGGTGTCGTCGTGTGGCCCGGCAGTCTGGTACGCTACAAAAGAGACGTGATGGTGGCTTCTAGAACCACATACGGTATTGCGAAGGCACATCGAGTATTGAGATGGGTGGAGTTAGATTGCGGTCACGCCGGAGATGGAAATCGACGAGGTGGTGGTGGTGGAGGTAGAGGGATAATGACGAGGGGTGCAGTGAGGGGTGGTGGCGCAGTGGAGGTAAGATGACGCGCCAGTTCAACTCAACCTTGTTCATGCAAGGAACGCAGAGATGGAGCGGATCTACGTGATGTTGCGGGTGAGGTAGTAGAATGCAGAATGGAATTATGCGCCTACTAATAGAGAAAGGCGAGAAGGTCTTGGTGCAAAGTCTCACCAAGGACACTAAGACAAGTTGAACTTACATGGGTAACTCGAAAGGCTACCACACGATTCGTCCATCGAGTAGCTTGGTTTTCTTCAGTGGGATACACATCCGATCTCGAATTCGAGTCGCGGCACCTTCAGAAAACGGTGTCGTCTAGGATGAAGACGCTGAAAGTTTGTTGCGTTATAGCGAGACTTGTGTGAGGCATGTGTAACTTTGTCGCAGCAAGGAAAGCTGCACTAGACTATTAGTGACTATGTAACTAGTGACAAGGATGTCGCTACCGAGATTGCTAGTCAGACATATGATTGTATTCTGGTGCATTGTGTTTGATCAGTAACAGGAACTCGGAAGGGGCTTCAGCGACTCGACGGTGACAGGTAAAACTAGTGATAGTGGCTGTGATGGTTCTATGCTCTCCTGCTCACCATGTCGACGTTCGCGTACGTCGATATTCCCAACGGCGCGCTCCGTCTCAAGCACGATTCGCTCGAACCAGCCACGAAAATAACCACAACCCTCCCCGACACCGACACAGCCAATCCGCACACCGAACCTGGACCTGCCAAAGCCGTACTCGCCCTTAGCGTCCCGCAGATGCTCCTCGCTGTGCCTACTGGCACTGTCGCACCCTCAAACCAGTCTTACTCCCTGCTCACCACCCGTAACCCCCTCTCAGTTCCAATCATCACTGCTAACTTTCGTCGCTTCGGAGCCAGAGTCGGCCCTTTGTAGGACCGTATCGAGGAGAACATCTTTTGGAAAAAAGGCTGGAGCCACTGTCTGGCTCGCTGCCTATACCTTCCTTTGTGCGTCTCTTTTACTCTCGTTGACCCGTATTCACTCTGCGTAGACTACTGTTCAAGAATGGTCTTGTTGATCCCTCACGTCGTGCTGCTCGGGGTGATGCTTTACTACTACCCTGATGCAGGTGCTCCCCCCGCGCAGATCAACCTCGACGATGGGGTGGCTGACTGGCAGGCCAATATACAAGCCATCCAGAATCTGATGGGTGTCTTGTAAGTATCGCTCACCCAACATTTACTTCTTCTCATTCCATCTGTTCCAGCTCAGATCTGCACGATGCCATCGTCCCCCTCCTTCCTCTGCTCCTCCCACCCCCGACTAAATCCAAATTCAAGCACTCTACTCCATCCAACGAGCCCTCCTCGTACCCTCGGCATACCTCTGGCGCACCACGCACATCCACAGCACCGCTAGCCACTCAACCCCATCACCCCCTCTTGGTCGCAACCCTCCTTTCCTTCCTCCTCCTCCTCCCCCTCCTCATGGCTGATATCCTCCCCCTGCGTCTCCTGCTCTTCCTTGCTGGCACAGGCACCGTCGTTACTCTCCATCCCCGCATCAATGGACCGCTCTCCAGCACTCTATCCACAGCCCTATCCGGCAACGGCCCTGGCCTCTCCCTCGAATTCTCCCTCCTCATTCCGCGCCTACCCAATCCTATTTTCCTCCTCCCCGCCCCACGCTGCATCCGTCCCTCTTCCTCCCCACACACACATTCACGTTCTCACGCATGCTCGCCCTGCGCGACATCTACCTCTTTTTCCGGTGTCTCATCGACGATGACAGGCCCGACGATGCCGCATGGCGTGCACCGCGCGCACATGTCGAGCTCTGGGAGAATGAGCGGGTGCAAGAAGCAGGTGAGAGCAAGTGACGAAGGTCCGTCGTGATGTTCGCGCGCAAGGGACGGGACGGGAGGATGACGGTAGGGTGACGTCTAGTGCATCCACTGCGACGGTGTCGCCTGGAAAGCACCTGGATCAGGGGGAATATGGTCCAAGGGGAATTAGAAGCCCAATGAGCGGGTCGGTTGGACGCGGGGGAGAGATGGCTGGTGTGGTGTTGGCGGCGAAGTGAGGTGCGTTTGCATTCGTCGTCCCTCGTGTGGAATGACATGGCGGCACCTCGTCTTTTTTGCACGGCAGCAACCTGACGTTATCGCTCTCCCTGGTTGGGCGTTTATCAAGACCAAAGGTTGGCGAACCGATTTGGATGGGGTGTGGGCTGTCGACTCAGAGCGTGATGTACCATATCATACAAGTGTATAGATCGGTGCAGATGAAGGTACGCCGTTCGGAATTTGGTTCGAGTCCCTTGTATTAATGCTTGTGGATTGGGGCAGATGGGTGGACGCATCCTCGACCGGACGGGCGACCGAGCGGGGGGTGGGTGACACATCAATGATGGTAGGTGAGGTGGGTGTATCTTACTGGTGTGAGATCTGTACAAGCATTTTGGATGTGAGCATAAAAAATTGCATTGTTTTCTTTTGAGCGCATCGTGCTACACGATATCCCCTGATTCTAAAATGCAATCCATTCTTCTAGGCTACTGTTGTTGTTTTGTCAGTTGGCAACTTGCTATTCCTCCCACGGTGCTCATCGTACTGATTCACAACCTCACGAGCCATCAGCTGCGTGATATTCACATCTCAACTTTACTACTACTCACTCACAATGAAAGCCATCAAGAAACAAATCAGAAACATCCGATCCCGCATAGGCTCTAGATCCTCGTCCCCAGCGCCTGTATCTTCGGACGTTCCTACCACGCAGCTGTAGCCTGGCGACCTCCATGCTCATGCTCTCCCAGCTCAGGGCCAAGACATCAATTCCATTGCTTTCGAGACGGATTCAGGTGCGCTTTGGAACGGCTGAGGTCTTTTTAAGCCGCACCCTGACAACGAGGGTTGTCTAAGCGCCTGCTCAAGCTGGCGACCTCCACGCTCTGCCAGGTCACGTCACTTTCAAGACAGGACAAGGTGCGCTCAGGAACAGCTACTCTCTGTTGAGCCATCTTGTGACAATGAGGGTTGTCTCAGCGCCTGCTCAAGGTTGCGACACGCAACCTGGCGTGATCACCAACGACTCGAACAATCTCGTTACTCAAGCCCAAGACAACCAAGTGCTCGCCCTCGAGACACAGAAGAGCAACTCGGATGAGCCTGGTGAGGAGGTTGTCGTCTTCTTCGACATATGTTGACAGCGTGGCGTTGCCAAAGCACAATCAAAGGTTGCGGATGTTGCCAACTTCATGCAAGACGTCGATTTGGACCTCATGAAGAAATTTGGACGATTTAGAATTCTCATCATCGGCAGGGCGAATGCCGGAAAGACGACTGTCCTTCAGAAAATCTGCAATGCGACAGAAGAGCCAGAGATATATGATAATCGAGGGAAACGGGTACGCTTTATAATGTGTGGGGTTGATGGATACTGATGCCATTGACGTGCGATCAGGTTGATCTTGAGGTCAAGGGGTCCAGAGGGGTGACTACCACGGGTGTTGCAAATGTCGTTGTAGCTCACTCTTACTTCTGCAGCGCGGGATCCATGATATCAACTATGAGATGGTGTTCAAGAGCAACCCAAAATTTGTGTTTCATGATTCTCCTGGATTCGAGGCCGGACATGAGCGTGAATTTGAGCTGATGAAACAGTTCATCACAGAATGTGCAGACACACAGTTCCTCAAAAAGCGGATCCATGCCATATGGTGAGTTCACATGGTATTTGTACTGGATCTGGCATTAATATATACAGGTACTGTATTCCGATGGATCTACTCCATCGTGCTATCAGTGTTGCAGAGGAAAGGTTTTTTACTGAATGTAACACTAAAAATGGTGATGTATTCTTTTTGATAGAACTTATTTCACTGATTGGCTTTGCTGCTAGTGCCAGTGGTGGTGCTATTCACCAAATTTGATGCACTCAGGGCACAGGCATTCCAGCCTGAGCACCTACTATTGTCTGAAGAAGATCAATGGAAAGCACTGAAGGAGTGCAGTCAAGAGATGTTCAACAAGAGAGATGTTTGGGGTGATCTGTGCAGGTTGGCCTTTCCTCCACAAGGATCTGTGCAATTGGAAGGTTTGTATATTTGCCTTTGCATTACGGACTATTGAACATTTCACTAGATATGCACAAATCTGATGCAGGCTGCAACATGTTGCTAGCAGAGACTGCAGCTGCATTGAGTAATCAATCATTGCAGATGCTGTTAGTATCAGCACAAGAGAAGAACATCCAGCTATGTACTGAGTATGCAGTCAGATTGTGGGTGAACCAATTATTCAAAGAGAAGGATATTTGTATTAAAATCATGAAGGGCCTTGGATCCCTATGTAAGGTTCAAGATGACCAATTCAGGAGAACCAGATTTAGTTGCTGCAATAGCAAGCTGGTTTCCACATACAAAGGTAAGATTGATTGTATTCATTGTTTTAGGTATCAAATGATAGCTTATTTTCCATAGGTGAATAATATTTTTAAAAGCAACATTGCTGGGGATGATGGTGACAATTTATAGGAAGTAAGTGGTCTAATGTGGCTTAGTACCAGTGATGAGAGTATTGCTCATCACCCTCTCTGCTGCTGCTCTCCCACTTATAGGGAGTAAGTGGTCTAATGTGGCTCACAGACCAGAATGCTGCTTATTACCCTCCCTGCTACTGCTCTCCCATTCATAGTTTGTAAGTGGTCTGATATAGCTTACAGATCAGAATGCTGTTCATCACTCTCTGCTACTGCTCTTTCATTCATAGGAAGTAAGTGGTCTATTATAGCTTACAGGTCAGAATGTTGCTTATCATCCCCTCTGCTGCTGCTCTCCCACTCATAGGGAGTAAGTGGTCTGGTATAGCTCACAAATCAGAATGCTGCTCATCACTCTCTTTGCTGCTGCTCTCCTACTCATAGGGAGTAAGTGGTCTAATATAGCTCATAGATCAGAATGCTACTTATCATCCTCCTTGCTGCTGCTCTCCCATTTATAGGAAGTAAGTGGTCTGATATGGCTCACAGATCAGAATGCTGCTTATCATCCTGCTGTTGCTCTTCCATTCATAGGAAGTAAGTGATCTGATATAGCTCACAGATTAGAATGCTACTCATCACTCTTTCTGTTACTGCTCTTCCACTTATAGTTTGTAAGTGGTCCAATATAGCTCACAGATCAGAATGCTGCTTATTATCCTCCTTGCTGCTACTCTTCCATTCATAGTATGTAAGTAGTCTGATATAGCTCACAGATCAGAATGCTATTCATCACACTCCCTGCTGCTGCTCTCCCATTTATAGTTTGTAAGTGGTCTAATATAGCTCACAGATCAGAATGCTGCTCACCACTCTCCCTGCTATTGCTTTCCCATTCATAGTATGTAAGTGGTCTGATATAGCTCACAGATCAGAATGCTGCTCATTACTCTCCCTGTTACTGCTCTCCCACTTATAGTTTGTAAGTGATCTGATACAGCTCATAGATCAGAATGCTGCTCATCATCCCCCCTGCTGCTACTCTTCCATTCATAGGGAGTAAGTCTGATATAGCTCACAGATCAGAATGCTACTCATCACTCACTCTGCTGCTACTCTCCCACTTATAGTTTGTAAGTAGTCTGATATAGCTCATAGATCAGAATGCTGCTCATCACTCTCCCCTACTATTCTTCCACTTATAGAGAGTAAGTGGTCTGATATGGATTCTAAATGTAACAAATACTAATCATTCCATTGGCATACTAATATGTGTATCTTTACTCTTTTTTAAAACAGCCAGTAAGTCATTCCATATTTGGTAAATAGTGGATCCCACTTTGCTCAATCCTGTATTATATTATATTTCATTATTTATTAATCTTGTCTAGCTGGTATGTATTATCTTTCCAGTTCTAAACATTTTAATGTGTGTTTGTCTTTCATAGGATGTGAGTGATGCTTTCTAGTCAGAAGGTTTGGGTCATTTTCACCCCTGCTGGTTGATATTTAGAAGGTAATGTATCTCTTCTCTTTTATATGTTGAATCCTTTTGTTGATGATTTGAGTAGACTGTATGTCATCATCTTTGTTGGTTATATGTGTAGTACAGTTAATGTTGTTCAGATTGTCAACTCAAACACAGAACTGCTGGTATATTCCTACAATATCATTGCTTCATTATTATTGCTAATGTCATTTTCTTTTAGACTTCCCCACATGATGTGCAACACACATCACAAGCATGTCCTGTTATAGAAGCATATTCATTGTACTAAATCATTCTGACTCTCTAGGACCAGACAACATCTACAACATGGAAGGATGCCCTTCAAGATGGAATTAGTATGTTAAAGTTACTGAATCTCAATGTTTTATAACTTTTATATGTCTTTAAATAGATCTCATCCTTCTTCTTGAGCATTCATTTGCTCTTGCCCAGGACAATATCAGAAATTCATTCTCCTTGGCAGAACAAAAGTACAAAGAATCTGGAATATTTGTTGCAGTATCTCAGAAACTCAATGGTCTCTTTGACCAATACTCTGCTACCAAAGATAAGGACACCAGAGTCAAACTTCTCATGGATGTAATCTCATATCACCATATGTGTAAGATGCAGACTAATTAACATTTTATATGCTAATAGAGGATTTTATAGCGTAGAGTCATTTTGGCTTGAAGAGTTTGTAGCCCTCTTTTTGGCTATATTATGTCACTTCTGTGCATACATGTTTTTTTCTTGAATTCCTTGCTTTGATTCATGCTATTTAAGCTTTGTCTCTTATAATATGCAAGGCAGT
>QFEQ01000498.1:0-15885 GCA_003316335.1 Hemileccinum impolitum
ACAGTTTTTTGACTTTAAGTTTCAATTACATATATTAGACCCTGCATGCTGTAATATCATTACATACATTTAGTAAGGGTTCTTTTATGTCACCTTTATGTAACTGTGTGTCAATCCACTATATAAACCCTCACTATTCTATGCTTATTTTCCCACCATCACCATAAGACCCATTTCTCTCTCTCAAAAACAAAATATCATCTCTTTCTCCTCTCATGGCCTTTCTACCAGGAAGATTGCCTCCCAGACTGGCCTAGGAAAGTCTACAGTGGCTCAAGTCCTTCAGGAAATCCAATCAGAAATGCCTAGACTTCATGGTGGTCATCCAACCAAGCTTTCTGATACCAATAAAAGAGCTATTGTGCAGCAAATTATAACTGGCAAGGCCAAAAATGCTGTACAAGCTACACAATTCATCAACTCTATTGTTGACTCTCCTGTCTCCTCCCAAACAGTGAGAAATACTCTTAAGGAGGCCTCATTTAAAGCCATAGTGAAGAAAAAGAAACCACTTCTCTCAGCTATCCATAGGAAAAGGAGGCTAGCCTTTGCTCTCAAGTATCAACATTGGACTGTGGAGGACTGGAAAAGGGTTATATGGTCAGATGAAACCAAAATCAATAGGATTGGGTCAGATGGGCAAGAGTAGAAGAACAAGATATCAAGCTTCTAGATTGGCCTGCACAGTCTCCAGACCTTAATCCTATTGAACACACTTGGAATCATCTCAAAAGGTGTCTCTCAGCCTATGAGAATGCTTCTATGGGAGTTCATCAATTATGGGAAAGAGTGAAGGTAGAGTGGGGAAAGATTTCTGTGGAACAGTGTCAAAAATGGATAGAAAGTATGCCTAGAAGGATTAAAGCAGTTATAAAGGCCAAGGGAGCTCATACCAAATATTAGATACTTTGATTTTTATAAAGTCAAAAAACTGTCCACATAACATGTCATTTTAAAATGGCTGCCATTCATTCACCTCTTGATTAAATCTCTTGATTCCTGGATGGATAGAAAGCCCTGAATGGGTGGAGGATTTCATCCTTTCATAGTTTAGATAGGGGTTATGTGTTATTGCAGTTGGGAGCTTTTAGTGCAAAATGTGCCAATATGCGGACAGTTTTTTAAGCCACTGTACCCTTACCCTTTTAACCCCATTGAAGAAATCAGTGACACTATGTCAGAAACTGAAAACTAAACAATGGGATCCTCCTTCTAAGACCAAATTAATGCATTGCAGGCAATCATTAACAAACATTCAGAATGCTTACAGTATATGGAAGACAAAAACAATTGACTCACCAAAGAATTGACAGATGCAAGGGTCCAAATTGATGAAGCTGAGGCTCAGGCAGCTGAAGCCAAAAGGAGAATGGGAGAAGCCCTAGGATTATCTGAGTGGGCTGGAAAAGGGTCACCAGGACCAAGTGGATCTAAGGTGGAGATCTTTGTAGATCCAGGAATGTATGATAGATCCCCATCAAAGTTTGAGGAATGGTGGATCAAAATGAAATCATGGCTTACAGCCAATCCCAAACACTTTACCAGCTATAACTCTAAGGGCAAACCAGTGTGCAACATACAAGCATCTTGGTTCACTATTCTATTGTGACTCAAAGTAGTTCAAGGTGCATACTACACAGAAACAGAGTTGCATGAAATCACCAGTGGAATGTCCAAAGTGAAAACTTGGGACAAAATCTTGGAGAAGATAGAAGGACTCTTCCAACCTATCAATCAAGCTGATTGGGGAAAGAAGAGGCTAGACTCCTTCAAACAAGGAGATCTGAAGATTGATACTTATCTCAGTTGATGGGAAAGTTTCAATTACTGTGCCAAAATCAGAGAACAGGCTGGAATTTGAAACTTAGAAAATGGTATCAATATGGACATACGTGCTGAACTATGGAAGAGACATTACAGCAACAATGTGGCTGACACCATCAACGAAATACACAAGATCAGTCACCAGATTGAATCTTACAAAATGTTCTCCTAACCTCCCCCAGAATACAAAGAAAGGAAGCCTGAACCAAGAAGGGGATGTGCTGCCCAATCCAATGCTAAATGTTCTTTGAAGCAAGAATGCTTCAATTGTCATTCAAAAGAACATATCTCCAAATTCTGCAACTAACCTTGCAACAAATGTGGAGAATGTAAATTCCTAGGGGGATCACATAAACAAGGATGTAAGAAGAGAAGCATCTGCTCTACCAATGTAGCAGAAGATTGGGGAGATTCTGATGATGATTCAGAGAAGAAGTCAGAATTGAAACTCCAAAAAATGTCCTATGAAGAAGCAAAAGCCTACTTCTGGGACATAAAGAATTGTGTGGATAAAGAGAAATCTGCCAAGGGAACAGGAAAAGTGAATTGAGTAATCCAGGGCCTCAATTCACTAGAATGAATCCATTTTCATACTTATCCGTTGAAGATACTGAAAGACCAGATGATTTATTGATTCTCAAGAAAGTCAGGGGGTAGTCCAAGAATGGTGTGGCAGGGACATAAAACCTATGCTTAATTCCCCCTCAAAAATTGATAAAGAATTCCTTGACTCTATCACATATCTTTCCATTAAGCTAAATATAGAAAAAGCTAAACTCCCTACTAAGGGATCTCAATACTCGGCAGGCTACAATCTATATGCTTCAGAAACCAAAACCATCTCAGCTAAAGGACAACTCATGATCCAAACCAATATATCCATAGCCCTTCCTTCTGGAACATATGGATGAATTGCTCCTAGATCAGGATTGGCCACCAAACATCAAATCAATGTACATGCTAGCATAATAGATGCCAACTATAGAGGTTCTCTTGGGATTATCCTATTTAATTATTCCTCCACTAATGTCAACATCACCCTGGGCAATTGAATCACACAACTCATCATTGAAAAAATAGAAAATCCTATACTTGTTCAGGTTACTGAATTACCTACCTCTGAAAGAGGATTAGATGGATTTGAATCTACAGGTGGATATAATCAAGATGTTAGAATCCGTAGTACCAATCCCTTGAAGGAAATTCTGATGGATATTCAAATATCCCTATTGGGAAAGTCTGGATATCTCTCTATTAAAGCCTTACTTGATAGTAGAGCTAACAAAATATTCTTGGATTAAAAATGGGCAGAAGAGCACTATCTCCCACTCCAACCATTACACCACACTATTTCTGTTTACAACGTGGATGGATCATCCAACTCAGCAGGAAAAATTACCCATGCCACAGATCTAATCACAGAATTCCAAGGCCATCAAGAGAAAATCTCAGCCAAGATAACAGATTTGGGCAAGAACCATATGATTCTAGGATATACCTGGCTTAAATGTCACAACTCTGAGATAGATTAGAGCAAAGGGAACATATGAATGATTCGCTGTCCAAGCAGTTGCCATCTCCTCCAGGATAAAACAGAGTTTATTCAATATATTGAAAATGTAGAACAAGAGGTAGCTTGGCAAAATCATGATCAAATCATTCTGGAAATAGAGAAACCCCATATTACAAAATCAGTTACCAAAATTATCCCACCCCAATTCCACAATTATCTCCACATATTCTTTGATAAGGAATCCAAATGCATGCCCACCAGAAAAGCATGGGACCATGCCATTGACCTCAAAGATTCCTTCAAACCAAAGAAAGGAAGAAACATCCCTCTTTCTCATAAAGAACAAGAAGAGGTCACCACATATTTGGAAGAGCAACTTCAAAAAGGGTATATTCATCCTTCCAAATCTCCTCAAACCTCTCCAATATTCTTCATTCCAAAGAAAGAAGGAAAGAAGTGGATGGTCACTGACTACCATTATCTTAATGAACATACAGTCAAAAACAATTACCTGCTTCCCCTTATCTCTCAACTAGTTGATAAGCTTCAAGGAGCTAAATTATTTACCAAAATGGATGTTTGCACAGGATATAACAACATTCATATCAAGGAAGGAGACAAATGGAAGGCCAACTTTATATGCTTTAGAGGAGCCTTTGTACCTCTCATAATGTATTTTGGATTATGCAATTCACCAGCCACCTTTTAAGCAATGATGAACAAAATATTTATAGATATGGACAATGTAGTGGTGGGATATATTGATGACATCCTCATATTCACCAAAACTAATAATCTCGAAAAACATGATGAAATTGTAAAAGAAGTTCTCAGATGATTAGAAGAAAATGATTTATTTATCAAACTGGAGAAATGCCTTTTCCATGCCAAAGAAATTGAGTTTCTAGGAATGGTAGTGGGTCCTGAAGGAATCAAAATAGATATGGATAAGGTTCAAGCTATTCTTCAATGGCTGGAACCCATATTAGTTAAAGGTGTAAGAAGTTTTCTAGGCTTAGCCAACTTCTACTGCCACTTTATCCAAGATTATGCCAAAGTAGCTAGACCTCTTCATGACCTCACCAAAAAGGACACTCCTTTCACATGGGGAGAACACCAACAAATGGTGTTTGACATGCTCAAAGAACAATTCACTACCACTCCCATCCTCACTTATTCTGATCACACCAGTAAATTTTGGTTAGAAACCAATGCCTCTGACTATGTCACAGGAGCCATGTTATCCATGCTCAATATTCAAACTCAGAAATGGCACCCAGTGGCTTTCATATCCCATTCAATGACTCCAGAAGAATGGAATTACCCTATTGCCAACAAAGAGATGCTAAGTGTTATTTGATCTCTGGAGTTATGGAGACATTATCTGGAAGGAACCAAATACGAGTTTGAAATATGGAACAACCACACTAACCTCCAGTGGTTTATGAAAAATCAAAATTTGTCTAGACAACAAACTCACTGGGTGGGTTATCTCTCACGCTTTAATTTCAAATGGGTCCATAAGCCAGGGACTACTATGGCTAAAGCTGACACACTCTCTCAATGAGAAGATCATGCTATAGGAATCAATAGGGACAACGAAGGAGTCACCATAATGAAGACATAAGATATTCACAGAAACAAAATACTGCTTATTGCTGATCAAGGAGATACACTTCTTTCCTGCATTACCCGCGCTCATGATCAAATTCTATACTGCAAGTGAGAATGATTGAATTCTAAATATCAAGTGAGAATGATTGAATTCTAAATATCAAGTGAGAATGATTGAATTCTAAATATCAAGTTGACTTTGACCTCTGAAAAGAGGGTAAACTATACATTCCAGATTTGAATTCATTACATATGGATGTAATACACACCCATCACGACCTACCAGTTGCTGGACATCCAGATTACAATAAAACACTGTCCTTACTCCAACAACACTATTTCTGGCCCTTGATGGCCCAGGAAGTTAAAGAATATGTTTCCTGATGTGACCGTTATGCTCAGTTCAAAGGAACCAATAAAGCACCAGCAGGAAAATTGAATCCTTTAGAAGCTCCCACAATGCCATGGATGGATATCTCAGCTGATTTCATTACTGACCTTCCCCTTTCAAATGGCTTTGATTCCATCCTAGTAGTAGTGGATCATTTCTCAAAAGAAGTGGAATTCATCCCCTGCAATAAATCCATTTCAACTCTAGAAACCACTAAATTATATCTAAACCATGTTTGGATCAATCATGGGCTCCCACATTCAATTGTCTTGGATAGGGGTCCACAATTCACATCACAAGTTATGAAAGACTTATGCAACCATTTAGGAATTAAACCCAAACTTTCTACTACCTTCCATCTGCAAACAGACAGGCAAACAGAATGAGTGAATAAATATCTCCAGCAGTTCCTCCGATTATTCACTTCTGAAAAACAAGATAAATGGGTAGATTGGCTAGCCATTGCCCAGTTTATGCACAACTCCAAGATTCATTTGGCTACCCACAAATCACCATTTGAAATAACCCACACTTATGCCCCACATATGGGAATTGAACCTGGCACTTCTCAGGCACTGGCTGCTAATATTATGGCAGATCATATCAAAGAAGTGCTTGATAGCACACACAAAAATATTCTCACTTCCCAAGATCATATGTGTACCTAAGCTGATAAACAGTGATCCAAAGCACCCTCATATGCTATAGGAGATCAGGTGTGGTTATCCACAGAAAATTTACATCTTTCCTATGCTTTGCACAAACTTACTGAAAAATGGCTTAGACCATACAAATTACAAAAATATTACCTAATGCGGTTGAACTGCATCTTTCCCGATCAATGAAGATTCACCCTGTAGTAAATATCTCACAAGTCAAACCATACCAGGAAAGGTTACCAGGGAAAAGTGCCATTAGACTGGGACCCATGACCATAATAGAAGACAGAGATGATCTGTATGAGGTAGATTTCATTGTGGATTCCTACTAGAAGGGCCACTATCTCAAATATTTGGTCCACTGGATGGGCAATGATGAAATAGAGTGAACTTGGGAACCAGTTGGAAATTTGTCATCAGCTAAAGAAGCCATCAATGACTTTCATCTTTCCCACCCTACCGCACCCCATCATCTTCGAATGTCAGAAGCTGACTTCTCATCTATATTTAAACCAAATCAATTCCCATGCATCCCCACTCATGGTACTCATATCACTGTGGTCTTTGATCACCTGGAAGTCGATATTTAGAGAGGGGGTAGTGTTACAGCTAGTCTTTTCACCCCTAAAACTTTATCACTAAATCTAGCAGTAATGACTCATCACAATCTCTAATAATCAAGGCTAGGATATTCATCCAGTCATACTCTACAACTTTCAAAGATCTTATCTTATCTTATCAGATCATGTGACTCGTCATCTTATCTTATCTTCAACCAATCACATCCCTTTCTTTCATCTTAAGACATAGACTCACACTTATCTTTTCAGACTTCTTAAAGGCATGAGGATGACTCATGGTCTGTCTATCTTAGTATGCACAGCCTTCTTTTAATCTCTGTGCTGTGCTACACTTCTCTTCTTTATGATCCATGCATCCACCTTATGTTCTTAATCTCCACCATGCTTCTACTTCCATTCTGCCACCACCTCATGGTGTATGCATATTCACCTCATGTTTTCCCACACTATATCTCTTTATGGCTGTACAGCCTCTGGCACACAGACCATGTATCTAACATGTACAAACAGTAGCTAGAGTATATAAACCCCCAATAGAGTGCCAGAGAACTCCAGTAAAGTTCTCTTGGTCTTTCCTTCAAAGTCAGATCTTGAGTGCTACTCAGTTTTCTCTTGTCTTCCCCTTTGTGATTCAAGTCTAGGCTTTACTCTTTGGAGATAAGCCTTGGAGTTGTTTCATACTCTCACTTTCCTGCCCTGCCTAGCCCTCAGTCAAGGGGCCTCTTGTATAGTATGTACTAGATCCTCTCAGTCACTATCCCCATCTTTGACCTCATCCTTATCATTCTTGTCAATGTCGACTTCCTTCATTGTCATCTCCTCATATCAGTCTTCTTGGTCGAACACATTACTGCCTGCAACACTTGAATAGGACTTCTGAAAGCTGAACATTATAACATTCTCCTTTTCTTTGTATGACCTATACCCACTGGCTTGAAAGAATTGAAGTCTAGCATGAAGCCACAGCCCTCACCTTTTACAGACTAAACATCCAACAATGTAATCAAGCACCAGATCATCCACTGTCATCCACTGCCTTGGTAGACCCCAATGACAACTGGACTCTACCACTAGAGATCCTCAAAGCTTGCCTCCACAACTGGCAACCACATTTTGCACCTCAACCAGTGCACTGCCACCCTCATAAAGTTTACCAACAAGACCCATATTATGTTCACTCAGAGAAATACCCTGAGTGGCCTCAAGGTGTTGTGGGCTGCAATGAAGACTTGCTCAACAAGGAATACCAATATGAGAAGGCGGTGATGGATGGTGTTGATGTTGATGAGGATGATAAGGACCAAGCAAAAGATTGGGATGGTGATAGTGATGAGGCGAAAGAGCATAGACAAGGCCTCTTGATAGAGGGCTAGGCTGGTGATGAAGAGAGGAGTGGTACTACTGAGTTGTAGGCACTGGTTAACAGTGGGTGGAACGAAGTGAATAAGACTAAAGTATGAGGGAGTTACATGGAGGGTTTATATAGTAATGACTGAGTACTTTAGGGCAAGTATCTGAGTCTGAATTAGGTTAAGGGCAGGCAAAGATAAGGGAATGGAATGTTCTGGAACAAAAGAAGCAAATGGAGATGAAGGTGAGAAAAAGATATGGAACATGAGGCATGTCATCATCGATGATGTCATGAGTCTGGCCTCAGGTCAGGTGAACATTCCCATGGTCATGTGCACCTGATCATGTGACCTTGAAGAGAAATTTGACTAAGGTAAACAGTGCTCAGTGATGCCAGACATATGAGTGAAGGATAAGAAATAAAATAGGGGCGTATATGTGCCCGAACTATAACACAAGGAGCCCCAAATGAAGACATCCTCTGCCCCCACTATGACCTTGAGAAACCCACCTATTACCAATAAAAACATTCCCAGAGTTCCTTTGGAAGATAGGGAATAGTAAGAATGTTCAACATTGCTAACCTCATCCTCAGCATCAATGGCTTAGTGGAGCTTATACAAGCTTAACCACAACCTCACACCTCTAATTCCTACAAGGCCTTTGCCGAACCAGGCAACTGGGATGACAATAGAAAAATGTTTAGAAACTAGTGGGTCTGTTTAGTGACATGGGTAGAATGTCAAATGGGTCTATCAGACATGCAAAAATGTGCCACTACCCTCTTATGTCTCATGGGCTGCACCTTGGATTACACCCAAATCCAACTAGTGCACTACAACAACTGGAAAGCCAATGAACCAGACCCCACCACAAAAGCCTAGTGTTACAGATTATCCTCACACTCCTCTTCTATGAGTATGCTTCATCCCTACTTCATACTTTACGCTCACGTTCTTCTCCTTTCTTTCATCACATGACTGTGAGACATCTCACATGGTTAGATCTTCAATCTGATCATAGATCAGATCTGGGGGATCTAATCGAGATCACCTCAAGGCTAGGCTTCTCTTTTCTTTCCACTCCACATCTCTGCCTCATTGCACACTTCTTAAACTTCTCCTCCATTCTCCATCCTCATGTATTCCCACTCCACTCCTTATGTTGTCCTCATGGTCGTATATGTGATTGCCTCATGGACTATTAGTCAGCATGCCTTTACTCATATTTAAACCCTAGACTACAGTAGCCAGTACTTCTCAGTTCTGTCAACTTTTGTCTTAGGGATTCAATCCTATCACTTTATCTTACTTGTTGCTGAATCCCTTCAGTTGGTTCCTTCAAACCCAACTACTAGTTTTCACACCTTGTATTGAAGCTCTCTGACTTCATCACATGCCCTCAGCCTTTGTGCTCTCTCCTATATCCTTTCTATTCCTGTCTCCACCATGCTCACACTAGTTGAACTGGTAACACCTTGATCTGGCCCAACTGGGCAATGGTGAAAGCAGGTCTGGAAGGACACTTCCAGATCAATGTACTGAAAGAAGTGTATAAAATTCTGGCCACCTTCAAGCAGGAGTGCCTACCTATTGAGATCTATATGTGACAGTTCGATACTCTTCAGCTAGATGCTGGAGTAGATGATGCTTACACCCTCTATGTTTACAAGAAGAATATTGACTATAACATCTACTTTCAGTTGTTCCTCCAAGACCCCACCATCATCAACATGCTACCCAAGTGGAAAAAACACACCATCACTGTTAGCAAAACTTTCAATCATATAAGGATCAAAAGATCCAAAACTATCACTCTGGGCTCAATGAAAACCAATGCCCCCAGATTCACTGCCACAGAAACCCAACCCAGGCAAGGTGCCCCAATGGACACACACAATGCAGAGCCCAGTACTGTTACAGCTCGACCCTATCCAAGATACTCTCTACACCCTTTCACTAAGATTCATATCTTAGTGTTCACTATGGCTCAACTTCCAGAGCATTCTTCAATGCTCACTTATCTTATCTTATCTTATTGGGTCATGTGACTCAATCTAATCTCTGGCCAATCATGGGCCTTTCTTTCATCTCACAAGAGAACACAGACTTGTGTCCTTTCACCTTTATAAACACATGTGAACATCACATGATGTGTCTATCTAAGTATGCACAGCCTTCTTTTAATCTCTGTGCTATGCTACACTTCTCTTTTTGCATTTTCACATGAAGACTCATGTTTTTAATTACCACATGCTTCCATTTTCCCACAGCAAGGCTGTGGCCTCATGTCTTCACATGGTATGCTTCTTTACTCATGCTACATAATACCCTATGCCCTATGAGTCATCTGGACCCTTGTGCACAGATCATGTAGCACAAGTAAAGACAAGCATGTAAAGTCTATATAAACCATGAAAGCAGTGATGAGAGACTTTAGAAAAGTTCTCTTGGTCTTTCCCCTTCATTGATCTTGAGTTCCACTTAATCCCCCTCTCTGTTTGTTTTTGTCATCTATTGATTTGACTTTTGGCACTTACCTTTGGGTATAGTGCTAGGGTTGTTTCAGGTACAACCAGAGACCTGTGTGTGTTATAATTACAATGAGTGAGAATACCTGTCTCGAAACTGCAAAAAGCTGTGCCATGCTCGAAAAGGTCCTTCTACCTTTGACCCTCTTATGGATCACACAAGTTATCCACCTCCTCATCAGACTCAGGAGATTCTGCTCACTCCCACCACCTAAATTGTGGAACAAGGTTCCAGCTCTGGGACAGCCCCCTGGATGACTAAAGAAGTGAAAGCCTATTATTGAGATTTGTTTGAAACAGAAGCCCAGCAACTCACTGCTGAAGGACTCAAGGGAAAAGGGAAAGCTGAGTAAATCTGGGAGGTACTTACTTGGCTACAGATAATAGTTTTCTTTCTTCAATTATTTTTTCTTCTTCCTCTAATTATTTTTTCTGTCTTGATATTGAAGGGAAGATAGACAGTCAAGCATATGACAAAGCTTCATTGAACAATTTTACTTATGGTCTCACATCCAAAAGGCGTCTCACTTGAGCATGGCACCAGATCATAATAGTGTGCTTAATTCCCTGGTGAATGAACATTCTTCTCATCTTTCTTTCTATAAATCCTCCAAAGCCTCTTTTTCCTATCAAGAACTCAATGCCTCTCAAGGAGGTGAATTCAATATTAATACTGACATTTATTTTCAGAAAGACAGAGACTGGACATTCTGCACCACTAAATCACTACTTGAGTCTGGTGCAGTCCAGAACAAACATTGGGTAACTGAAATGTGTATTACAACCTATTTACTGTTGCACCCTATATTGGAATTAAAAGTTCTGACATTCTGGACACTTCCAGAGTTTCTGGAAGTGGTTCCAAGGTTTCCAAAGGTTCTGGAAATGTTTCTGGAACTTCCAGAGTTTCTGGAGTTGCTGAAAACTCTTTCTGAATGGAAGAATGTATTACTTTATTGTTTAAGTAATACATTCTGTTGTTCACACCATCCATGATAGTCATGTGATGAGATCAACTGATTCATGATTAGATAAGATATGGTGCAATATCACACCATTCATTCTAGATTAGATGATCTAGAGAATTGTACTATTCTCTTCCTTTATTTTTTCATTGGTTAGAATGGTACAGAATACAATAGAACATTTGTTCTTGTAGACAAATCAGTACATGAAACTGTATTGCTCTACAGTTGGCTCCAAAAGGTATACAGCGATGAGTAGATGGTGGTGCTTGAGATCAGTGAGAAGGTTGATGATGATAATGAGATGAGCAATGGGCAGATAGACAGTGGCAAGTCTGAGCATGCAATAGCCCCTTGACAGAGGGCGAAGCTGGTGAGGAAAGAGGAGCAGTACTCAAGAGCAAAGGGCCCCTATGAAAGGAGGGAGTGCAAATGAATAGGACTAAGGTATGAGGGAATTACTGGAAGGGTTTATATAGTAATGAGGGAGTACCTTAGGGCAGGATTCTGAGTTTAAAGTAGTTTAGGGCAAGTGTGAGAGAAAGAATGTTCTAGAAGAAACAGTAATAACTGTGAGAGAAAGATAAGGATCTTGAGGTATGATATCACTGGTGATGTCATATGTCTAGCCTTGGGGTCAGGTGACAGTTCCCGTGGTTATGTGCACTGGTCATGTGACTTTGGAAAGAAAGAAATGCTAAGGTAAACGGTGGAGGAACCAAACTACAATACTCTCTTCTATTCATCAGATTTGAGGTCTAACTGCAAGTTGGTGAATTCTGTGTAGGAGGGTCTGAAGGTTGAAACAGAGAGAGGAAAGACATGGAGTCAATACCCTGAATAGGTTGTGGGGCTGACGGATGCTTGGAGTGAAAATCTGTGATAGTGTCCTATGCATGCTTTAAGTTAGCAGCAGGTTCCCAGGTGCGATCCATCTCATCCCATCCTTTCCAATGGATGAGATATTGTAATTTTCTGCAATAAAGATGAGAAGCAGCAATGAAGTCAACTTTGTATTCTTCATGACAGTCCTCGGTCACAGTGATGGGATCATGTTTAAATATGGGTTGACCAACTAGCAGGGCTTTATAGGGTTTTATATGGGAAACATTGACTGTAGGGTGGATGGAGACAGTAGAAGGGAGGTGGAGTGTGACTGTGTTGGGGAGGACAGCTGTGATATGGTATGGCCTGATGTATTTTTGTGTTAATTTACGTGTGGGGTATGGAAGAGAAAGATGGTCAGTGGAGAGCCAGACCATATCATCAATAGAATATGAGGGAGTTGTTGGAGTTGTGTTGCACACTCTGCGCATTTTTGGATTGTCAGCCACATTGTGGCGCATTGTTGATAGTTGTTACCTTACATTTGTATAGTTGGAGTCCCACAGTGAGTGCTTTCCTTAGTTTCTCACTGTGGACTCCAGTTGAGTGAATCCGGCTGATAACAGGTTATGAGCCCTGTGCTCTAGTCACTTCAATACTGCTCAGCTGGTTGACCACATCTGAAAACTTCTTGCCTCAGTGCTCGCTTCCCACCTCACCTCTTCGCTTCCCACCTTTCCTCTTCGCATCATGTCCTCAGAACACCAATCCCACTCCCATCGCATCCAGGCACTGTCTGGAACCAACTACATCACCTGGAGTGAAGAAATGAAGGCTCTCTTTCGTTCCAAAGGCCTCTGGCACCTTGTAGATGGCAAAGAAACTCGTCCCACTGCTGCTGGAGCCGATCAGACTGCTTGGGACATCAAGCAGGACAAGGCAGCTGGCGAGTTGATGCTCAACATCGCACCAGATCAAAGGGTTCACATCCGGGCTGACCAGGACGACCCCACCAAGGCCTGGGCTGCGCTAAAGAGGGTCTTCGTTCAGCAGAAGGCCAGCAGTTGTTTCGTCGCCTATGATGCGTTTTTCAGCATCCAGAAATGCGCTGAAGAGACTCTGCCTGGTCTTGCTGCCAGAGTTGAGGAATCCATGCTGTGCATCAAGGATTTGTGCACCACCTCGTTTCATATCACCACTCTGGATGACAAACTCACTTGCATGGCCATGATTCGCGCCCTTGGCCCCGAATACTCACACTTCACCTCTTCCCTTGCCCTCCTCACTGACCTGGACAAGGACAAGGTGAAAGCTGCATTCCAGACTGAGGAAATCAATTGACGCCCTTGTTCGGATGCCTCCACCACTGCTCCTGCTGATTCAGCGCTGTCTACATTGTCCTCTGGCTGCCAATGTAATCCCAACACATCCTGTTCGTTCTGTGACAAACTGGGACACTGCCAATGCAAGTGTTATTCGCTGCAATGTGCAAAAACGTACTACAAGGTGAGCAAGAACAAGGACAAGAAGCAGACCCCAGCTCAGGCAGCAAATACATCGTCATCTGAGCCCCAGAATGTTGTTGAACGCGCAGGAAATGCAAGTCTTCGTTCCAGTGACCCCTCTGACCCATTTTCACCACTCCAACTCGATGCTGACCACAACTGGAATGCAGACTTGGTGGCCACTTCTCATATGACACCCCATCGCCACTGGCTGCGCAACTATGCCCCCCAAACGGGTTCCTATCAAACTTGCTGACAACACTGTTGTCTACTCGGCTGGAGTAGGGTCTGTGGTATTCCAACCGGTCATTGATGGAAAAAGCGGTCGAGCGGTCGAGTTCTCCAGCGTTTTGCATGTTCCTGCACTGCGGAACAATCTTCTATCTGTGCTGTATCTCACTCGTCACTCCGGGTTCAATGTGCATATCAATGCCACTCATATGTCCTTCTCTCGCTCGAAAGGACCACCTCTGTTCGTTGCCACCATCAACAGCACGAATGCAGCGTTCTTGGACGGTGTGACTCAGCCCGTGACTCACTATGCACAGGCTGCCACCACTTTGCCACTCGATTTGGCGCTTTGGCATGGCAGGTTTGCACATTACAACACACCTGACCTCAAATCACTCATTGAGCGCAATCTGGTCACTGGTATGCGCATTGACAGCAAGGCCGGTGCTGATCCCATATGCGAACCATGCATCGCTGGCAAGATGCATGCCAACCCATTCACTACGTCTCAAAACCGTGCCTCTCACCCTCTTGAGCTGGTCCACTCCGATGTGCACCAGGTTCCCTACCGGATGTTCTCTGGGTATCGCTACTGGGTCACATTCATTGATGACTGCACCCAGTATCGCTTTGTTCTCCCCATTCAAGCCAAATCGGATGTCTTTGATACATTCAAGCAGTTCAAGGCATTTGCAGAGAACCACACCGAACGATGGATCAAAACTCTGCAAGATGACAAGGGTGGAGAGTATTGTTGCTGAACATGCCAATCGAGTGCTATCTGAGCGCATCACTGCCATGTTAGCAGAATCTGGCCTTGCTATGTCATTCTGGGGTGAAGCACTTGCCGCACTCGTCCATGTCTGGATTCGATGCCCTACAGCTGCTGTGGACGATGCCACACCCTTTGATGTCCCACTTCCGTGTCTGGGGCCCCATCCACCGCTTATGTGCACATCCAGAAGGACAAACGCGATGCATTGAAGCCTCACTATGAGAAATGCGTCTTCATCAGGTACCTGGATGGATACAAAGGTTGGAAATTCTACAACCCAATCACCAAGCGCACCATAATTGCTGAACACGGTGAGTTTGATGAGCGGCACCACCAGTTTACCACCTGGTGTGACTCATTCTGGTGTGACTCATCCCATTCCACCACAGCCTGCCATGCCACCTGTACCTCCCTACATCGCACCCGACACAATGGATGACGATCTGCCAGTTCCTGAGGTTCTACATCCTGAGGGGGCCCTGATCCTGATGTCGAGCAGAATGCAGACCCTGTCACACCTATTGCTGCCCCAACACCTCTTCCTGTTGTTCCAGAGACACCCCCACCTGCACCTGCACCTGTGCTTCCACCTAGTCCTATTGGCATTGGATTGCATCTACCTCGTAGGACACGCCAACGCATGCAAATGGTGGAAGCTGAGTCCTGCTCAGCTTCTGGATGATCCAGAGGACTCTGATGACAAGGAAGCTGATATTGCCCAGTGTCTCACCACAACTGCTGCACATCCCAGGTCATTCAAGGAAGCCATGGAACATGACGACGCCTCAGAGTGGAAACAGTCCGCTTTGGACGAACTGGCAGCCCACAAGTTGAATGGTACATGGACTCTGGTCCCTCGCCCAAAGAATGCGCAGGTGATTGGTTCCAAGTGGATCTTTACCAAGAAGTACCACGTAGACGGCTCCTTTGAATGCTACAAGGGTCATCTGGTCGCTCAAGGCTTCTCCCAACGCCCTGGGTTCAAGTACCTCGAGGTATTTGCCCCCACAGTGCGCCTTCCCACTCTTCGTGTCATCCTTGCCCTAGCTGCGCTCCAGGATCTCCATCTGTGGTCGGTGGACATCTCCCATGCATACCTCAATGGCGACATGGACTGTGATG
>QFEQ01000052.1:2366-21070 GCA_003316335.1 Hemileccinum impolitum
ATGCCTTCTCACTCCACACCTCATATCATCCTCATGGTTGGCATGTGTTCTCCTCATGGACTATTAGTCAGCATGTATCTTTACATATTTAAACTCTTTGACTCAGTAGCTAGAACTTCAGTTCTGTCAACTTCTTGTCTTAGGGATTCAATCCTATCCATTGCCCTTTACTCATTGTGAATCCCTTCGGTTGGTCTTCAAATCCAACTACAGAATAAGCTCCATCATAATCAATGATCTCTCTTTGCCGTGCATTTGCCCTCCTTTTGATTTTCTATCTTCCATCACTACTGTGCTCACACTGGTTGCTCCGTAACAAATACCTCCTCCTCCTCTAACGCCTATAAGGCTTTTGCCAATCCCAGCACCTGGGATGGTGATCGAAACAAGTTCTGCATCTGGTGGACTAAAATAGGTGCATGGGTCAATTGTCAACCTAATCTAGACAATCACCAAAGGACGGTCACAGTCCTTCTACGAATGAATGGTAGAGCCACCAACTTTGCTCAAGTAACCATCGAGCAATACCCTGTCAAAGGGCTCTGGCCGACGTGGAAGGTTCTAAAGGAGCACATTGAGAAACATTTCCAAATCAATGTGCTAAAGGTAGAAGTGTACAAAAAATTGGTTGCTTTATGACAAGGGTCCCTCCCCATAGAGGTGTATACTCAGCAATTCAATTTATTGCAGATCAATGTGGAAATGGAGCCTGGAATCGCACTCCAGCTCTATAAAGAAAGCATTAACTACAACATCTACCTTCAAGTCTGCTTACACCACCCCACTATCAAAGAAGATCTTGAAACGTGGGAAGACACCGCCATTGAGATTAGTAAAATGTTCCACAAAATTCGGCTTGAATGCAGCAAAAGTGGCTTCATCCCCCGAAACCAATATTGTTCAGAACCACAATTTACTGCTGTCAGTACTCAACCCAGCCAAGGCATGCCCATGCAGGATATTCGCACAATTCAAGGACCACCCCGTGTGGATAATTGTGACTGCTACAACTGTGGAAAGAAAGGCCACATCTCTCGGAACTGCAAAGAACTGAGAAAGCCTAGAACGTGCCCCGCCTTTTATCCGATGACGGGTAGGACCTTTTACCCTCAGCCCTGCCAAAACCGTGAGATACTGCTTGCCCCTACTACAGCCATTGCCTCTGTTGCGGCTGAATCCCCTTCCTCCTCTTCTTCCATTCCGGCTTGGCAAAATGAAGAAGCCCAGGCATTCTACTTTGATATGTTCACAATGCAAGCATGGCATCTCATGGCCGAAGGACTTAAGAGAAAAGAGCGAGCTGAATAGATCTAGGGGGTACCTATTCGGCTAAGAACAATAGTTTTCTTTCTTCAATTCCTTTTTCTTCTTCTAATCGTTTTTCTGTTCTACCTATTGATAGGGAGATGGATGAAGAGGTAGTTGAGGATGAAACCTTTTTGAACAATTTTACTTATGGACTAAAGGGTGTCTCATTTGAGCACAGCACCAGAAAATAATAGTGCACTTAATTCCCTGTTGAATGAATGGTCATCCCATATTTCTTCATACAAATCCCCCCAAGCTTCCTTCTTACACCAAGAACCTGATGCCTCTCAAGGAGGTGAGTTCAACATTAATACTGACATCTATTTTCAAGATAAAAAAGGCAAATGGACCTTTCACACAACCTCATCACTCCTTGACTCTGGAGCAGTACAAACCTTCATCGACAAACATTGGGTAATGGAAATGGGTATTACAACTCACCCTCTCTTCAACCCAATGAACATCACCAATGCAGACGGATCTTCCTCCAAACATGGAATGATCCACAAGTATGTTTCAATAGTTCTTTCTTATAATGGACATGCAGAAGGCATGGATGCACTGGTCACAACCCTAGGATCCCACAAAGTGATCCTGGGATATGACTGGTTTTATTGCCACAATCCACTCATTGACTGGGTAGAAAAAACCATGACTTTCAATAGATGCACCAAACACTGCAAAGCAAATCAAATGAAGCAGTGGATTCCAGTTCGAACCATCGAAGAAGGTCTCACAGAAAAGGTACCAAAACAATATCATGAATTTCTTGATGTATTTAGAGCCAGTTCGGTATGCTAGAGTTATTGTCAGCCAGCATCACTAGAGAGCTAGCCAAGTTAACAGCACAGCCACTATACTGGCTAGGTGCCAGATCGATCAGAGCTCAGAGCAATCTCCACCAGACTGAGCCTGAAACTTGCCATTGAATCGATGGACAGGACCTGAATATTGGATATAAGCCTTTGTAGCATGCACTTGCAAGCCATGTCTCCCTCCCATCGCCCTCTGCCCAGACTTGCCACTCACCATATCCATCGTGTCATTGCCAGCATCAACACTTTTGTTCTACTTTGTGGTATCAAGGCATTCCAGCTTTTGAACATGCAGGCCCCGAAGAAGCCTCGTGCTCACTGGTTGGTCCAGGATATACATCTGATGCTCGATCTCCTGATTGCACAGAGTTTGAAGATAGGACAGTCAGCTACATTCCCCCACCCTGTATATGCTGAGGTTGCGAGATCTCTGGGTGACAACAAGACTGGTACTATGGTAGCTTCCAAATTTGTGGTGGTACATTTCTCTCTCTCATTTGTTTTGCATTGCTGACAATAATATTAACAGCTCAAATGAACCTTCTGAGCAATAGACACATATCATCATAGCTCTGGTACCAACACTTTTGATCAAAATATCAGAGCAAACATTAACACCATGGCGGAAAGTGATTCTTGCAACTCGTATATGATGAGAGCTGATGTGAGTAGTATGATATTCTTCCTTGGATGCGGTGGTACTAATAACATTGTCCAGGCCAGAGAACTCACACCCTTTCACAACAGAGGATGGCCATACCTCAAGAAAATGGCATTGCTGTGCCCCTTTGACACCATTGCCACTGGTGCCAATCCCTGGTGCCAATGGAAGTCATAGTTGTTGACCAGGCATCAGAGGACTCAGAGGACGATGCTCCCAAATATGAACACCCTGGGGCAAAGGACTTCAAGTTTCTACCCGACATCGACATGGACTCTTTATTACAGCTCTGGAACGACCTTGGTTCGCCCAATCCATCCATCCAGTCCTCTGCACTCAACAGTGCAATTTCAATGTATAATCAAGTCTCCCTAGCTGCACTTGATAGTGTGCAGTCGCTGTATGATCAGGGAATCTCTGCCCCTGCCTTTCATCCATTCCAGCCTACCCATCATGCACCATTTACTACCACATCTCTGGACCAGAGTCATGACTCGGATGGTAACCAGACACCATCTGAGTCACTTAATTCTTCCAACCTCTTGTCTTGCATTCCCATGTCTTTCCACACCAGTCTCGTCACATCCTCTGGGATTAAAAAGTTGAAATCCAAGGGCTGAGTTCCTGCAATGACCACCAAGTCATTCTCCCATTCCTCAAGGGCTGGAAGTAGGCAGTCAGCAAAGGCCACACAAGCCAGTTCCAATCTGTCCACTTCACTAGCCATCCATGGCATGGCAGGTGCCATCTTGCGCATCGGTGACAATCTCAGTCATGGCCTGGAGCGCATCGCCCCATCTCCTAGCCCTGTTGAACCCCTCCAAGTCACTCACAGCAGCCCACGGCTCCAAAGGCTTCTGATGCCCAGGAGATCAGACATCTTGTGACATCTATACTTAAAACTGATAACTGCCTTACTGTTGCTGTTCAGAGAAAGCTTGCATCCACTTTTCTTTCTGACATATCAGTCACCACGTTGTATGTTGATCTGGCTGATGCTCCCAATATCTGAGAGGCATTCATTGTGGATTGGAGCAGAAAGATGTTTGGTGACTCAATTGTTGTTGTACAGTCAGCCAGTGAATTGTCTGCCAGTGTCACAGCACCATCTGCCCCTGCCATATCACCATCCACCTCATTCTCCAATCAATTCACAAATTTTTCGTCTGTCTCATCAGGTCAGCTTGCCATGTCACCATCAACCTCATCTCTTGATGGATTCAATACCTACCCTCTTGCTGAGGACAATTTTTCATTTTAAGTGCATGCAGAGTACTGTAGTGTTCATTTTATGTTCTCTGTATTTTTCATCAGATGTATGCTACTAGCATTTTTGTAGCTATTACATGTGATTGATGTCTGAGTTATCATCCAAGTCAGTCATATCCAAGTCATGAATATTTCTAAAAGTGAGGTAGTCCACTCACATATCAGTCGCAATTCTATCATGCAAGTCTCCATCATCTCCATCGCCAGCTTCATCTCCAAGATCATGATCAGCATCTGTCTCACTACCTGAGTCATCTCCCACACCATCATCGCTATTGTCTTCATCGGCATTATCTGAGTCAAGCTCATAGAGGTGGATGAAATTGTAGAGGGCAGCCAAGGCTGCTGGAATACACACTTGGATGTCAATGGAGTATTGGGATCCAAGGAGGAGGATTCGGAACCATTTTTTCAATATGCCAAAGATGTGCTCAAAGGCATTTTGTAGTGAAGCGTGATGCAGATTGAAGAGTTCTTCTTTGTTCTCTAGTCTGAGTGGGATTAGTGTGGAGAAAAAAGGAGAAAACAAAATAATGCTTACCATACATTTGTCTGGCCCCATTTGGTCAGATGGTAGCATATACCATGATATGGAACAAGTAAGGTTGGCCTAGAGGGATAGCCAAGATCAGCCAGGAGGTACTTGCCCTTGGGGATGTTGAAATCACTTGAGAGTGCATTGTCATACACCCTAGAGTCTGAAGCAGATCCTTCCCACCCTGTGAGTCCATACTTGAAGAAAAGGTCAAAGTCACAGATGAAAAGACAGTTTTGGGATAGAAATCCCTTGTGGTTTCAAAAGGCAGCAGCTGCATGGTGGGGAGGGACTACTGGGATGTGAGTACCATCAATGGCACCTATGGCATCTTTGAAGTACAGCCAGAACTTTGAGTTGGACTGTATATTTTGTGAGACTGTATCAGTATTGTTGAGAGGAGCAAGATAGGTTGTGTAGAATGGTGCCAAGGAAAAGATTGTGACCATTTTTCGGAAGTATCTATTTAAAAAAAGTTGAGTGTCACTGCTATGTATTGTATGATGTACCGTGATATTGTATCATTTGATTGCTAAAATCACTCCCTAACATGCCTTACAGGAAGACCTATAATGCATGTGTAGAGGAAAATGGCAACCTGTTCTTCTAATGATACAGACCTTGAGTTGATGTGGCCATAGCCTCTGAGAGTTGATATGAGGCAGTCAAAGACCTCCACATGCATCCTAAGCTCATTATGGATGTGCTCTGGGTGGCCTATGAGCAGTTCCAGAACCCATCCTTCACCAGAAAGGATGGATAGATGATATGGTTGTGGTTCTTTGCGGGAAGGAGCCAATAATGCGGCTTCAGCTACACTGCCCACAGCACAAAGGATCATGCTGAGGAAGAGCATCATGTACTGGATGATGCACTGTTGCTGCTCAGGTTGAAGGGAGAGCATATCAACCATCAGGTTGCCAGATCACAATTAGTAAGTTTCTAGTGAAGATTGCTCTGAGCTCTGATTGATCTGGCACCTAGCCAGTATAGTGGCTGTGCTGTTAACTTGGCTAGCTCTCTAGTGATGCTGGCTGACAAACAACTCTAGCATACCGAACTGGCTCTTAGTAAAGAGGAATCCGAACGGATGCTGGTCCGAAAACCCTGGGATCACAGTATCAACCTCAAACCCAACTTCATTCCAAAGAAAGGTCGGGTTATTCCACTCTCTGATGCTGAAATCAATGAAGTCCGGAACTTCATCAAATCTGAACAAGAAAAGGGGTATATTCACCCATCAAAATCTCCACAAACAGCTCCAGTATTTTTTATACCAAAGAAAACTGGCAAAAAATGATTGGTAATGGACTACCGATATTTAAACAAAGGGACTGTAAAAAACTCTTACCCCTTACCACTAATTTCATCTCTGGTAGATCAGTTAAAAGGCACAGACAAATTCACTTGCCTCGACCTGAGATGGGGATATAACAATGTCTGCATCAAAGAAGGTGACGAGTGGAAAGCCGCCTTTGTCACTCCTTTGGGCGCCTACGAACCAGTTGTTATGTATTTTGGCATGACTAACTCTCCTCCGACTTTCCAACAGATGATGAATGACATTTTCAACAATATGTACACCGTTGTCATCGTCTATCTGGATGATATGTGTATATTCACACGCACAAAATCGGACGAAGAACATTCAGAGATCGTCAAAGAAGTTCTTCAGTGCTTGCATGAGAAGAATCTTTATGCCAAACCAGAGAAGTGTATCTTTAATGCTGACAATGTTGACTTCTTAGGCATGCACATCTCAAAAGATGGTGTTACTATGCAAACAAAGAAGGTCAACACTATTCTGAAATGGCCAGCACCCACAAAGCTTAAACAGCTACAATCGTTTCTGGGTTTGTGTAACTATTACTACCAATTTATTCAGGGATTCAGTCAAATAGCACAACCTCTCAATAATCTTACAAAGAAAAATACACCCTATACCTGGGGGGTGGTGCAACAAAACATGTTCAACATGCTCAAAAAACAATTTACGGAAGCACCCCTGCTGGCCTATCCCAATTCTTCCCAACCTATGCAATTAGAAACTGATGCAAGTGATATCACCACTGGAGCAGTCTTATCGGTTCAAGGGGAGGATAACTTATGGCACCCCTGTGCTTTTCTTTCACATTCTTTTTCAGCTGCAGAATGCAACTACCCCATTTATGATAAGGAGTTGCTCACTATTATTTGCACTCTGGAAGAGTGGCACCACTATCTAATTGGAAAAACTAACTTCGAGATCTGGACAGATCACAAAAATCTTGAGTATTGGAAAAAGCCATAAACCCTCTTGGGACGTCAAGCTTGCTGGCACAAGTTACTTCAAGAATTCAGCTATACATTAATTTATAAACCTGGCAACACAAATGGACATGCCAATGCACTCTCCCGTCATCCAGATCATGGCGAAGCAGTTGATAATTTAAATGAAAACATCACAGTCTTTCCTTCTGCTGTTTTATGCTCTTCCAATTTATCTATTCCTGTGTCACTTACCTCTTCCAATGCCTGCATACCTACCAAGGGCTCCTCCGCTGCAGCAGGTTTTGACCTATATTCTACTGCCAATTTTGACATCCCTGCCCACGACCAACTGCTGATCCCCACCTATGTCAAAATTCAACTTCCCCTTAGTACCTATGGTAGGATTGCCCCTCATTCAGGCCTCACCTTCAAGCACAAAATCGACATCATGGCTGGAGTCATTGACACCAATTATAGGGGAGAAATTGGGGTCATCCTGTTCAACCACGCTGACACACCTTTTCATATTTCTAAACATGACCATATTGCACAGCTAATTATTGAAAAAATAGAAAATCCAACACTCCCCGAAGAAAAGACTCAAGAAGAATCGGAACACAATGATAAAGGCTTCAGCTCCACAGGAGTCAAAGCAATGACCTCTACTTCACTTTACCCTAACTTCGAGACAAAACTAATGACAGAATCAGAACAATTAGGTGTTGATGCCATTAATGAATATGAGTACTATGCTCAGGACAAACTTTTCCGATCTTCGAATGGCATAGTTTTTGTGCCACCTTCTCTTTGTAATGAACTTATTTCTCTCTTTCATGATTCTCCTATGGCAGGCCATCCTGGTCAAGACCACACCATTAGTGCCATAAAACAATTTTACTGGTGGCCCAGCACAGCCAAGGACATTGCTTTATACATAGAACACTGTCAGATGTGCTCCCTCACAAAGGGATCATTAAAGCCACCAGCAGGAAAATTAATCCCACTTCCCATTCCTTCTACCCCATGGGTAGACATATCTATCAATTTCATCACAGGCTTTCCCACCTCCAAAGGGAATGATGCCATTGGCGTCGTAGTTGATTGTTTTTCCAAAGAAATCATACTTTTTCCTTGTACCAAAACCACTTCATCTACCAATCTGGCCCTTTTATTTAGAGATCATGTTTGGTGTACACACGGACTTCCTAACACTATTGTCTCAGACAGGGGACCACAATTCGTATCGGAGTTCACAAAAGAGCTCTGCAAAGTTCTAGGGATCCACCAGAAGTTGTCAACAGCATATCATCCACAGACAGACAGACAAACAGAATGAATCAACCGCAAGGTACTAGCATATCTTAGAACATACATCACAAAACAACAAGACTCTTGGAGCGATTGGCTCAAAATGGTGCAATTCATACATAACTCTTCCCTCACAACTGCCACTGGAGCGACCCCCTTCAAAGTCACCCGTAATTATCACCCACAACTCAGAGTCGAACCCTTCTCCTCAATGACCCCTAGGGGGTCATTTGCTTCATCTATGGCAAAATCACACAATGAAATTGCCACCATGCTCGCTAAATCCAGAGACCAGATGGTATAAAACCAAGAGTCTAAATGTTCACTCACTCCCTCGTATGCTATTGGTGACCTGGTCTGGTTATCTACTGATCACCTCACACTCCCATATCCCACATGAAAATTAACTCAAAAGTTCATCAGTCCATATCGTATCACAGCCGTACTCCCTAATGCCATCACACTCCACCTTCCTTCATCCATATCCATTCATCCTACGGTTAACATCTCTCAAGTAAAACCACACAAAGCCCCACTAGCTGGCCAGCCCATATTTAAACCAGATGCCATCACGGTTACAGAAGATCGTCATGAAGAATACGAGGTAGACTTTATCACCACCAGCCAACTTTCTCAAGGAAAGTTACAATATCTCATCTATTGGAAAGGATGGGACAAGGTGGATCACACCTGAGAACTGGCTTCTAACTTAAAACATGCGCAAGATGCTATCAATGACTTCCATTGCTCTCATCCCTCTGCTCCCCGCCCCATTCAGGGCATATCTGACACACAATTCCTTTCCCTCTTCTCCCCTTTCAGACCCTCCTATACTGAATTCACAAACTCATAGTTGGACCTCGAATCTGGTGAATGGGGGGTAGTGTTATAGTTCAGGCATGCATACGCCCCTATTTTATTTCTTACTCTTCACTTATATGCATGGCATCACTGAGCACTGTTTACCTTAGTCAATTTTCTCTTTTCAAAGTCACATGACCAAGTGCACATGATTGTAGGAATGTTCACTTAACTCATGAGGCTAGACTCATGACATCATCAATGATATCATGCCTCATGTTCCTTATCTCTTTCTCACATTCATCTCCATTCACTTCTTTTGTTCTAGAACATTCCATCTTGTTATCTTTGCCTGCCCTTAACCTAATTCAGACTCAGATACTTGCCCTAAAGTACTTGGTCATTACTATATAAACCCTTCCTGTAATTCCCTCATACTTTAGTCCTATTCACTTTGTTCCACCCACCTCCAATAGTGTCTGCAACTCAGTGGTACTGCTCTTTTCTCCCCTAGCCCTCTACAAAAGGGCCACTATATGCTCTATTGTATTGTCTCTGTCGCCATTCCATTGTTCAACCTCATCCTCGTCATCCTTATCAATGTCAATACTGACCATCGCTGTCTCCTCATATCTGTGTTCTTAGTTGAATCCCTTGCTGTTGCAGTCCACAACAGAACCTCCCTCCCTTTTCTCTTCCCTATCTCATACCATTCCAATGCCACACATGGGCACTATTCCCATGTAGACCACCATCAGAACACAGTTGTCTTTCCCAATGCACCCTTTGTATGGTAGCACCACATCCACACCTGCATAACCCTCCCTCACACTTGCCTGACCATCATCAGGCTAGAGACTGCTACACTGCCCTCCTGGCCCAATCCCAGCCTTACTCCACCCCCAGCAGACCCTGCACCAATGCTCACTGAGCCTTGTTATAGTTCAGACTCTGTACACCCTATTGATTTCTTTGCTTTTGCTCATATGTTTGCATCACTGAGCACTGTTTTACCTTAGTAACTTTCTCTTTTCCAAAGTCATGTGACCAGTGCATGTGACTGTGGGAACTGGCACATGATCTGAGGCTAGACCTATGACATCATTGATGATGTCATACCTCACAGTCCTTATCTTTCTCTCACATTTATTTCCATCCTCTTTGTTTCTTCTCAAACATTTGAAACTGTACTGCTCCTGTACAGATTGAACAATAAAAGCAGTGATGAGCAAACAACGGTGCTTGAGATCGGTGAGGAGGTTGATAACAATGATGAGGCAGGTGATGGGCAGATAGATGGTGGCAAGTCTTAACATATATGTGCCCCTTGACAGAGGGCAAGGCTGGTGAGAGAGGGAAGAGTGGTACTCAAGAGCAGAGGGCCCCTACAAGAGGAGGGAATGCAAGTGAATAGAACTAAGGTATGAGGGAATTACAGGAAGGGTTTATATAGTGATGAGCAAGTACCTTAGGGTAGGGTTCTGAGTTCTAAATAGTTTAGGGCAAACGTGAGAGAAGGAATGTTCTAGAATGTAGAAGAGGAAATGGTAATAATTGTGAGAGAAAGATAAGGACTGCAAGGTATGACATCACTGGTGATGTCATAAATCTAGCCTCAGGTTATGTGCCAGTTCCTACAGTCATGTGCACTAGTCATGTGACTTTTGGAAAGAAAGAAACACCAAGGTAACACAGTGCTCAGTGATATGTGGCATATGAGCAAAAGTGAAGAAAAATAAATAGAGAGCATATGAGGATCTGAACTATAACAACATTCCATAACATTCCACATTCTATGCCTACCCTAAACTATTTAGGACTCAGCAGGCCTGCCCTAAGGTATCTCCTTCCAGTATATATACCCATCCATACCTTGTCAATACCTTAGTCCTATTCACTTGTTCTACTCTCCTTCTTGGAGTCTGCAGCAAGCTCAAGTACCACTCTCACTTTCATTGCCTACCTCACCCTCAGTCAAGGGGCTCTATTGCATGTACTGAATCCTTGCTGTTGCCATACCCATCTTCCATCTGTTATAGTTCGGGCATGTATACACCCTTATTTTACTTTTCATCTTTCACTCATATGCCTAGCATCACTGAGCACCATTTTACCTTAGTTGTTTTCTCTTTCCAAGGTTATGTGACAAGTGCACATGATCACAGGAACCATCAGGTGATCTGAGGCTGGACCCATGACATCATTGATAATATCATACCTTATATCCCTTATCTTTCTCTCATGTTTATTCCCATCGTCTTCTTTCCTTCCAGAACATTCTATCTCTTATCTTCGCCTGCCCTAAACCTAATTCAGACTCAGATACTTGCCCTAAAGTACTCAGTCATTACTATATAAACCCTTCCTGTAATTCCCTTGTACTTTAGTCCTATTCACATCATTCCACCCACCTCCAATGGTGCCTGCAACTTAGTGGTACTCTTTCTTGCCAGCTTAGCCCTCTGCTCAGGGCCACTTTATGTTATACTGCCTCATCTCTGTCGCCATTCCTGTTTTTAACCTTATCATCGTCCTTGTCATCAACATCAACACTGAAAGTCAACACCTCCTTATTTCCATTTTCCTTGTTGAATCCATTGTTGCAGTCTGCAACACCATCTGGTACTCATTGTTCTCGTCGATGCCAACCTCATATCTCATCATCTTGTCATCTCTATTTCTTGTGGAGTTTGTTGCAGTCCTGTAACACTTGAATAGGACTGCCTAAAGGCCGAACTGCTACATTCCCCCTTTCTCATTGTATGAGTCGTACTAAGTGGCTTGAGCATATTGAAGTACAGAGAGAAGCAGCCACACTTGCTTTTGACTGACTAAATGTTAACTGCCCTCACACCCCATCATCTGCTCTATCCATAGATCCCAACAATGACTGGACTCCACCTCTGGAGGTCCTTGCAGCTTGCCTAAGAGACAGGCAACCCATATTCATGCCACGACCAGTGCATCACCACCAATATCAACAATATCAACAAGATCCTTGATATATCCGATCAGACTTCCACCCTCTCTGGGATCTCAGCACTTCTAACCACTCCATACTCCACCCTTGCACCACCCTTAAAAAGCCTGAGCAATTCTGCTAGAACCCCCACATTTCAGAGTTACCTTGAAAGATAGAAAACAGTAAAAAATGTCCAGGAACACATGGGATGACCTTGTGGTGCAAATAATGCTGCTTATGCAGCAGAATGCTGCCCTCACCAAATCTGTAGCTGATTTTATGGCTGCATAACCAAACCCCACCAATGCTATCATAGCCCCCTCACAATCAAATGTCTACAAGGTATTCACTGAACCTGGCACATGGGACAGCAATCAGATCACCTTCTATAATTAGTGGACAAGAATCATCATGTGGGTTGAGTGCCAAACTGGCCTCAACAACAAACAAAAATCGATCATCATATTCCTCCACCTTTCAGGCCAGGCTGCTGATTTTGCCCATATACAAATGGACCACTACATCAGTCTGGAAATGGTGTTGAGTACCCACAGGATGTGGCCCTTGTGGAAAGTCTTAAAGAAGAAGATCGAAGATCACTTCAGGATCAATGTTCTCAAAGAGAAGGCCTACAAGAAAATCATGGCCTACAAACAAGAGAAGGTCCCTATTGAAACCTTCACCCAACAGTTCAAAATTTATCATCTGGACTCAGAAATTCCCAACAATACCACCCTATGACACTATTGAGAAAATATAGATTACAATATCTATTTTCAACTATCCCTCTACAACCCCACACTCAAGGAAGAACTCAAGAAGTAGCAAGACCACACCATCCTTGTAGGAAAAATGTTCAACCAGATATATCTCAAATGTAGCAAGGTTCCAGTTCAACACTCTTAGCTGAAAGGTCCAGAAACTGTAAGAAACCCTGCCATCCTCATAGTTGACCGACCTTTGATTCTCTCACCGGTCATACCACTTACCTGCCCCCATGACACAATCAGGAGATACTGCTTGCTCCCACTACACAAGTAGTGGAACAAGGTTCCAGCTCTGGGGTCACCCCCTGGATGACTGAAGAGGTGAAAGTCTATTATTGAGATCTGTTCAAAATAGAAGCCCACCAGTTAGCAGCAGAAGGGCTGAAGGGAAAAGGGAAAGCCAAGTAAATCTTGGAGGTACTTACTTGGCAACAGACAAAAGTTTTCTTTCTTCAATTCCATTTTCTTCCTCTTTGTTATAGTTTGGGCACACATACGCCCTATTTTCACTTTTTACCCTTCACTCATATGCTTGCATCACTGAGCAACATTTACCTAGTTGATTTCTCTTTCCAAAGTCACATGACCTAGTGCACATGACCGCGGGAACATTCATGTGACTCAAGGCTAGACTTATGATGTCATCGATGACATCATACCTCGTGTTCCCTTATCTCTTCGCACGTTCATTTCTGTCATTCTTCTTTTGTTCCAGAACATTCTTCATCCTCTTATCTTTACCTACCCTAAAGCTAATTCGGACTCAGACACCTGCCCTAAGGTAGTTGCTCATCGTATATAAACCTTCCCTGTAATTCCCTCCTACCTTAGTCCTATTCACTTTGTTCCACCCACCTCATCTGGTGCCTGCAACTCAGTGGTACTACCCTCCTTTTTCCTCTGCCAGCCTAGCCCTCTGCAAAGGGGCTGTCTTATGCTATATCGAATCATCTCGGTCGCAGTACCTATCTTCGACCTCATCATTGTCATCCTCGTTGACGTTGACACTATTACTCATTGTCTCCTCATATCCATCTTCCTGGTTGAACTCGTCACAGTTGCAGTCCCGCAACACTCTTCTTTTAATTGTTTTTCTTGTCTGGATGTCAAAGAGGAGATGGACAGAGAAGCAGATGACAAAGCTTCTCTGAACAATTATATGTATAGACCTACATCTGAAAGGGTGTCTCATTTGAGCATGGCACCAGATCACAATAGTGTGCTTAATTCCCTTATGAATGAATGCTCTTCTCATCTTTCTTCTTATAAATCCTCCAAAGCTTCCTTTTCTCATCAAGAACCAGATCCCTTTCAAGAAGGGGAGTTTGATATTGACACAGATGTTTATTTTCAGAAAAACAACAAATGGACCTTCCACACCACAAAGGCGCTCCTTGACTCAGAAGCAGTACAAACCTTTCTAGACCAGTATTGGGTACAAGAAATAGGTATCACCACTTATCTGCTATCCTATCCCATTCTCATCACCAATACAGATGGATCTCAGTCCAAACATAAGGAAATCAAAGAGTATGTTTCCATTGTCTTATCTTATAATGGATACTCCAAAGGAGTGGATGCCCTGGTGGCAATGTTGGGCTCCCACAAAGTAGTACTAGGATACAATTGGTTCTACTGACATAATCCACTCATTGATTGGGTGGCAAAGACTGTCATGTTTAATAGGTGCACAAAAAACTGCAAAGCTGTTCAAACCTAACACTGGGTGCTGGTCTGATCTATCAAAGAAGACCTTGCAGACAAAGTTCCCAAACAGTACCACAAGTTCCTAGATATCTTCAGCAAGGAAGAATCAAAAGGAATGCAGCTCTGCAAACCATGAGATCATGCCATCAACCTCAAACCAGATTTCCTACCAAAAAAGGGATACATCATTCCACTTTCAGATGCAGAAATAGACAAAGTTAGGAACTTCATCAAATTGGAATAAGAAAAGGGGTACATTTGCCCCTCTAAATCCCCTCAAACCACATCTGTATTTTTTATACCCAAGAAAACAGGTGAAAAATAACTCATTATGGACTATCACTATTTAAATGAAGGAACAGTAAAAAACTCTTATCCTTTACCACTCATTTTCTCTCTAGTTGATTGACTCAAAGGCACAGATAAGTTCATGTGCTTGGACTTATGATGGGGATATAACAATGTTCATATCAAAGAAGGAGATGAATGGAAAGCTGCCTTCATTACCCCATTAGGTGCTTATGAACCAGTCGTAATGCATTTTGGTATGACCAACTCACCACCAACCTTCCAACAGATGATGAACAATATCTTCAATGACATATACACTATTGTTATTGTTTATCTCAACAATATGTGTATCTTCACACACAAGAAAATGGATGAAGAACACTCTGAAGTGGTAAAAGAAGTCCTCCAATGCCTTTGTGAGAATGATTTATATGCTAAACCAGAAAAATGTGTATTTAATGCTGACAATGTGGACTTCCTTGGCATGCATGTATCTAAAGATGGAGTTTCTATGCAAACAAAAAAGGTCAATGCCATTCTGGAATGGCCAGCACCCACAAAACTCAAACAACTGCAATCATTCTTGGGACTTTGTAATTATGATGTTTTATTAATGGTTTTGGACAAATAGCTTGCTCTCTCAATGACCTGACCAAAAAAGGTGTACTCTACACCTGGGAAGAAACACAACAGAAAGCATTTGACACACTAAAAAAGCAATTTACCAAAGCCTCTCTTCTCACTTACCCCAACCCCACCCCCTATGTGATTGGAAACTGACACCAGTGATATAGCTACTGGTACTGTCCTCTCCATTCAGGTGGAAGATAACTTATGGTGCCCTTGCACTTTTCTCTCTCACTCCTTCTCTTCTACTGAATGTAATTATCCCATTTATAACAAGGAATTGCTTGCTATTATCCACACAGTAGAGGAGTGGTAGCACTATTTAATCAGCAAGGCTGACTTCAAGATTTGGACTGACCATAAAAATCTCAAGTACTGGAAAAAGCCCCAAACCTTATCAGGTCGACAGACTTGCTAGCATGAGCTTCTTCAGGAGTTCAACTACACACTTATTTACAAACCAGGCAACATGAACAGCCATGCCAATGCTCTATCTCACTGATCTGATCATGGGAAGGCAATTAATCATTTAAATAAGAACATTACCATTTTCCCTTTTTCTATATTACAAACTACTAATTTATCCATTCCTGTTACCCTTACCTCTACCAATGCTCACCTGCCTACCAAGGGCTCATCTGCTGCCATGGGATTCAACCTTTACTCCACTGCTGACTTCAACATCCCTCCCCACAACCAACTACTCATCCCTACCCATATCAAAGTTCAACTTCCCCTTGATACCTGTAGCAGAATTGCTCCACATTTGGGTCTTGCTCTCAAGCGTAAAATCAATGCCATGGCAGGAGTCATTGACACCGATTATAGGGGAGAAATCGGAGTAATTCTGTTCAATCATGCAAACACCCCATTTCATATTTCTAAACATGATTGAATTGCTCAACTTATTATTGAAAAGATAAAAAGCCCATCACTAACAGAAACAATAACTCTAGAAGAGTCCCAATAAAATGATAAAGGGTTTGGCTCCATAGGAGTACAAACCATCAGTTCCATGTCACTTTCATCCAACTTTGAAACTAAACTATCTTTTGAATCAGAAAAAATGGGTGTTGATGCTATCAATGAATATGAATACTATGCTCAAAAAAAGCTTTTCAGAAATTCAAACAGCATTGTTTTTATGCCACCTTCTCTTCATACCAAATTAATATCTTTATTTCATGATTCCCCTGTCACTGGTCACCCAGGCTGCAACCACACCATTAACACAATTAAACAATTTTATTGGTGGCCAGATGCCACAAAAGACATTTCCCTTTATGTCAAACATTGTCAGGTATGCTTCCTCATGAAGGATTCATCAAAGCCACTGGCAGGAAAACTTCTACCACTCCCTATTCCTTCCCATCCTTGGACAGATATATCTATCGATTTCATTACAGGTTTTCCCACCTCTAATGGGTTCAATGCCATTGGTGTCATAGTTGATCATTTCTCAAAAGAAATTGTTCTCTTCCCTTGTTTCAAAACCACTTCTTCTTTGGACTTAGCAAAGTTATTTAGAGACCATGTGTGGTGTACCCACAGGCTCCCCAACTCTATCATATCAGACAGGGAACCACAATTCATGTCAGAATTCACGAAAGAGCTCTGCAAGATGCTGGGTATCCAACAGAAGTTGCTGACCGCATATCATCCATAAACAAACAGTCAAATGGAATGTGTTAATCAAGAGATACTGGCTTATCTTCAAGCCTACATAGCAAAAAGACAGGATTCTTGGAGTGAATGGCTTAAAATGATGCAATTCATACACAACTCGTCACTCACCACAGCCACTGGTGTGGATTATCACCCATGACTTGGGGTTGAACCCTCATCCAACACCATCCCAGAAAGGTCCTTTGCCTCCTCTTTGGGCAAGTCCTATGATGAAATAGCCACCACACTGGCCAAGACAAGGAATTGGATATCCCATGCACAAGAATCCAAATACTCCATCACTCCTACATATTCTATTGCAGACCTCGTATGGCTCTCCATAGATCACCTCTCTCCCTTATCCTGCATGTAAATTAACCCAAAAATATATCAGGCCATTCTGCATCACTGCCATTCTCCCTAATGCTGTTACCCTCCATCTCCCTTCCTCTATCTCCATCCATCCCATAGTCAATGTTTCCCACATAAAACCATACAAAGTCCTGCTGGCCAGGCAATCCATATTTAAACCCAATGCTATTATAGTCACTGAAGATTGTCATGAAGAGTATGAGGTTGACTATATTGCTGCCAGCCAGCTTCACCACAGAAAGTTACAATACCTTATCCATTAGAAAGCATGGGATGAGGTGGATCACACCTGGGAACCTGCCATTAATTTAAAACATACACAGGATGCTATCAATGACTTCTACACACACTCCACAGCCCCTTGCCCTATTTAGAGCATCTCTGACATGCAATTTTTATCCCTCTTCTCTCCATTCAGTCCCTCCTATACTGAGTTCACTGACTCTTGATTAGACCTCAAGTCTGGTGAATGGGGGGTAGTGTTATAGTTTAGGCCCTGTATACCCTATTGATTTCTTTGCTTTTGCTCATATGTTTACATCACTAAGCACTGTTTTACCTTAGTAACTTTCTCTTTTCCAAAGTCACGTGACCAGCAGATGTGACTGTGGGAACTGGCACATGACCTGAGGCTAGACCTATGACATCATTGATGATATCATACCTCATGGTCCTTATCTTTCTCTCACATTTATTTCTGTCCTCTTCATTTCTTCTTGAACATTCCATGACATTCCACATTCTATGCCTACCCTAAACTATTTAGGACTCAGCAGGCCTGCCCTAAGGTATCTCCTTCTTGGAGCCTGCAGCAAGCTTGAGTACCACTCTCACTTTCATTGCCTGCCTCACCCTTAGTCAAGGAGCTCTATTGCATATACTGAATCCTTGCTGTTGCTGTACCCATCTTTCATCTGGTACTCATTGTCCTCATTGATGCTAACCTTGTATCTTGTTGTCTCCTTATCTCTATATTTCTTATGAAGTTTGTTGCAGTTCCACAACAAGCCTCCCTAAGAGGCCCATATCTCCTACATTCAGAGAACAGACTGATATGGCACTGCCCAAGCACCCCCACTCCTTTCGTGCAGATGCACAACTCCTCCTGTTATGATTTCCTTTTCTTTCTCATATGACTTGCTCACTCGTAGGCCCAACCCTACACTTTCATGGTCATTCCACACTGCCCAAGTGCCCCCACTCCTTTCATGTAGATGCACAACTCCCCCTGTTATGATTTCCTTTTCTTTCTCATATGACTCACTCACTTATAGGCCCAACCTATTATAGTTTGGGCACCATACACCCCTATTTATTTATTTTGTCTTTCACTCCTATGCTTGCATCCCTGAGCACCGTTTTACCT